>CM055128.1:253885688-254063188 GCA_029206835.1 Rana muscosa
GTCTCATCTCTGTCTGCACGACGCCCCACACTCTCCCTAGAGGTATGAGTCATCCATGAGCCTACTAGCCTCAGCTGGGCTTATACAACTCTCCACCCTAGTTGTATAAGTCAGCATAAAGCCTGAATCTGGGAGAAATATATCTACCCCCCTGGATGCAACCAGGTGACTTTACCTTCCTGCTGTCACATACCCCCCCCTCTTGTTTTAACCTTGGGGTTGGAACACCAGCAATCAGGCATTCATGTACTCGAGACAAAGCATCCACATTCCCCATTTGAACGCCAGGGCGATGCTTTACTGTGAAGTTGAATTCCTGTAGGGCCAGGAACCACCTATTCACTCTTCTATTTGTCTCCTTGTTTTGAGCCATCCACTTTAACGGAGCGTGATCCGTAACCATGTCAAAGTGCCTACCTAGCAGATAGTACCGAAGGGAATCTAGAGCCCACTTCACCGCTAAACACTCCTTTTCAACCGTGGCGTAATTTACCTCATGGGACTTCAACTTCCTGCTGAGGTAAATGACTGGGTGCTCTTCCCCGTTCCAGACCTGGGACAATACTGCTCCTAACCCCACATCTGACGCATCACTTTGTACGACAAAGTCTTTAGAGAAGTCGGGTGAGTACAACACTGGCTGGCTACATAAGGCTTGTTTCAAGAATTGGAATGCTGCCTCAGCCTCGGGGGTCCATTTAATCATGACCGACCCTTTCCCTTTCGTCAGGTTGGTTAGGGGCACAGCCTTAGAAGCAAAGTGGGGAATGAAGCGCAGATAATAACCCGCGATTCCCAGAAAGGCCCGTACCTGCTTCTTGCTGTTGGGACGTGGCCAACTCTGGATGGCCTCGACTTTGTTGAGTTGGGGTTTTATCACTCCCCTGCCAATGGTGTACCCAAGATATTTGGCCTCCTCCTGCCCAATGGTACACTTCTTGGGGTTAGCCGTAAACCCCGCTTCCCGGATAGAGTCTAGGACTGCTTGCACTTTTGGCAGATGTGAGGCCCAATCTGTGCTATGGACAATTACGTCATCCAGGTAAGCCGCAGCATACTTCCGATGGGGCCTCAGTATCTGGTCCATTTTCCGCTGGAATGTGGCCGGCGCATTCTGTAACCCGAACGGCATTCTCTTATATTGGAACGCCCCGTCTGGGGTTACAAATGCGGTTTTCTCTTTGGCCGACTTGGCCAGGGGAATTTGCCAATACCCTTTTGTGAGGTCAAGAGTCGTCATGTATCGGGCTGTTCCCAGCCGGTCGATCAACTCATCTATACGTGGCATGGGGTAGGTGTCAAATTTTGTAACTTTGTTCAACTGACGAAAATCGTTACAAAATCGCCAGCTCCCATCCGGTTTAGGCACCAACACAATGGGACTAGACCAATCACTTTGGGACTCCTCTATCACCCCTAAGTTCAGCATTTTCTGTACTTCCTCCCGTATTGCCTCCCGTCGGGCCTCTGGGATCCGATAGGGTTTTAACTTCACCCTTTCACCGGGCGGGGTAATAATATCATGCTCTACCCCAGATGTTTGTCCCGGCAGCTCAGAGAACACCTCCTTGTTGCGAAGCACAAACTCCTTAACCTCCTGTTGTTGGGGTTGTGACAAGGTGGCTGCTATTCCAACCTCCGGAATCACGCAACCAGTTTGAGCTGGTGACCAAGTTTCTGCGACTAGGGACTCTCTATCCCTCCAGGCTTTCAACAGATTAACGTGATATATCTGTTCGGGCTTTCGCCTTCCTGGTTGTCTGACCTTGTAATTCACTTCGCTCACTTTTTCCATTATCTCGTAGGGGCCTTGCCATTTGGCAAGGAATTTACTTTCAACCGTAGGGACAAGTACCAATATCCTATCCCCCGGGGAAAAGGTACGGGTCTTTGCTCCACGGTTGTACACTCTCTGCTGTGCCAACTGCGCTTGGGCCAAATGTTCCTTCACGATGGGCATTACCTGTGCAATTCGATCTTGCATCAGGGCGACATGCTCAATCACACTCCTGTGGGGAGAACTCTCACTTTCCCAAGTTTCCTTGGCAATATCCAACAGCCCTCTTGGGTGTCTCCCATACAGTAACTCAAAGGGGGAGAATCCCGTAGAGGATTGGGGCACCTCCCTAATAGCAAACATCAAATAAGGAAGTAGACAGTCCCAATCCTTTCCATCTCTATCCACCACTTTCTTCAACATTTGTTTTAGGGTTTTGTTGAATCTTTCAACCAGCCCATCGGTTTGGGGGTGATACACAGATGTACGCAATTGCGTCACTTTGAACAATTTACACAGCTCTTTCATAACCCGGGACATAAAGGGTGTACCTTGGTCCGTAAGCAGTTCTTTACAAATACCCACCCGGCTAAAAACAAGAGATAGCTCTTTGGCTATGGTTTTGGCCGAGGTATTTCTGAGAGGGATCGCTTCTGGATAACGGGTGGCATAGTCCATTATAACCAATATGTACTGGTGCCCCCTAGCGGACTTGATTATAGGACCTACCAAATCCATTGCGATTCTCTCAAACGGGACCTCAATGATGGGTAGAGGGACCAGCGGGCTACGGAAATGTGGCATCGGGGCCGACCTCTGACACACAGGGCAGGAGGAACAATAATTTTCTATGTCCTTCATCACCCCAGGCCAATAGAATCTCTGTAATACCCTCTCTCGGGTTTTCTCTGTCCCCAGATGACCTCCAAGAATGTGCCCATGGGCCAACTCCAACACCAACTTCCTGTAAGGTTTGGGCACCACCAGCTGCTCAACGGTTTCTTCTGCCCTTTTTGCCACCCGATACAGTAGGTCCTTCTCTACGCTGAAGTATGGGTAAGTGCAGGTATTATCTGGGTTCACTAACTCGCCATCTATTTCCACTACGTTTTCCCGTGCCTTTATTAGGGCGGGGTCTTTTAACTGTTCTGTGGCAAAATTTTCCCTGTGAACCTCCAGATCAGAAAACTCCACAGACGGTAGGTTTTCGTCTGAGGAGGTGGGCTCCTCTCCAGTTTCTTGAGTCTCCCCTGCCAATACTGACAAGGGAAATTCTGGAGAGTCCTCCCCACTCTCAGAGGAGTTCTGGCTATCACATTCCTGGTACATAGGGGCACCAGTGGGGGGCTCAGGATCATCCCACAGTTCCCAGAACTTCGGAAAATCCCTTCCCACAATGGCATCATGCGGTAATTGAGATACTAACCCCACTGGATGAGAGAGGGTACCTTTGGGGGTCTCGAAACACACTGTAGTCACTGGATACTCTCGGGTGTCCCCATGCACACAAATAACAGCTACCTTGCTATTCCCAGAGACCTCTGTTTTAACTAATTCAGCCTTTATCAGGGTCACAAGGCTACCTGAATCCAGCAATACCACAACATTTCTACCATTAATACACATTTTGCATAAATGTTTCTCAGTTCCCCGAATGGCAGTGCATGCGACTGTCGCACACAGCGACTGATGTCTGTCCGTCAGAAAGTCACACTGCATGGGTTCCTCCACAACCGGGCAATTGGCTGCAATATGTCCCGCTTGCCGGCAGCGGTAGCAAACGATCCTTCTTGCGGCCTCTTGAGCCGCTGATTTCCCAGGCTGTTCTCGCCAAACTTGGGGTAGAGCTCCCACCCTCTCACTCTCTCCACCCTTACCCCTTGGAATCCTCTTATCCGCCCCTGGGGATGGTCTGGTCTTAGGGTGGAAAGTCCGAGTGTCTCTGGAAGAGGCCGTCAGGTTCTCTGTAGCCAAGTATTTCTCTACACGATCCACAAGACCACCGGCCGTCTCTGGGTCTCCATGGCTTACCCACTTTTGGATGGCAGTAGGAAGAGCTCTCAAAAACCGATCCATTACAACACGTTCCACAATCTCTGGTGCGGACAAAGTCTCTGGCTGTAGCCACTTCCTGCTCAGGTGAATGAGATCATACATTTGAGACCTGGGGGGTTTTCCAAGCTGGAAAGTCCAGTTATGCACACGCTGAGCCCGGACAGCCAGGGTGACACCCAGCCTTGCCAATATTTCAGCTTTTAGCATCACATAGTCTTTTGCTTGGTCAGGCTCTAGGTCATAGTAAGCCTTCTGCGATTCACCAGTTAACAGAGGAGCCACCAGTCCAGCCCACTGCTCCTCAGGCCACTTTTCTCTTTCAGCAGTCCTTTCAAATGTGGTCAAAAATACCTCTGGATCATCCTCTCCAGTCATTTTTGTCAATAAACGACTCACCCCAAAGGACGCGGTATTAGTGGGACGGCTTTCCTCACTGGTCTGCGGACGTTGCTGCATTACTGCTTCCATTTGTTGTAGTCTCTGCTCTTGCTTCTGTAACAGGTCTATGAAGCGGGCCTCAGATTGCTGCTGGGCTTGTTGATGAGCTTGCTGCTGGGCTGCAAGGCTCCTTTGCAAACCTGCATTTGTCTGCTGTTGATTGGCATTTGCTAGAGCCAGCTGTTTCAGTATCTCCTCCATGCTGGCTTAAAAAAAACTGCCCGCATTCTCCACCAACTGTGAGGGGGTTAACTCGGTAGCGGGTGTGTGTGACCCCCTGGTTGGGCTCCCCACACAAAAACAGGGCCAGCAGACGGAGGTTGTGGTTTTCAAAATCAAAAGGTGCGGTTTATTTCTCTATGTACAGTGACAAAAACACAGCAAAGCCAAAAAGAAACAAACAAAATAAATCCTGGTCAGTTTGACCTCTGACTAAACATGCAGGTTTCCTAAACTAACAACTGGGATCAGCCTGGTGCTGTCCTAGTCCCTAAGTCCCTGGTTTAGTAAAAGTCCAAACAAATAGCCACACAGGCTTTGCCTCACCGCACAGGGGTTCACTCTCCCTAGACAGTCCACACAGGTCTGGTTCCAGGCATGAGCTAACATCTAATGAATCTGGGAGTTCCTTATAGAGGCCTAAATGAGCTGACAAGGTTCAGCTGGTCTCATCTCTGTCTGCACGACGCCCCACACTCTCCCTAGAGGTATGAGTCATCCATGAGCCTACTAGCCTCAGCTGGGCTTATACAACTCTCCACCCTAGTTGTATAAGTCAGCATAAAGCCTGAATCTGGGAGAAATATATCTACCCCCCTGGATGCAACCAGGTGACTTTACCTTCCTGCTGTCACAATATATATATATATATATATATATATTTTAGCTAGATCTCATTGCAGAGCGTTCCTGTTATTCTATTCCTACTAATAATACAGGCAGGCAGTTGAGCTAAGCTGCAGTATATCAAGTCAGTGTACTGTATACCGGGCACAGTGTTCAGCTAAAGCTGACTGCAGACCATTCCTGTTCTCTTTCTAATAATATAGGCAGGCAGTTGAGCTAAGCTGCAGTATATTAAATCAGTGTATTGTATACTGGGCACAGTGTTCAGCTAAAGCTGACTGCAGACCATTCCTGTTCTCTTTCTAATAATAAAGGCAGGCAGTTGAGATAAGCTGCAGTATATTAAGTCAGTGTACTGTATACTGGGCACAGTGTGCAAGTAAAGCTCACTGCAGACAGTTCCTGATCTATTCCTAATAATACAGGCAGTTGATTGAGCTAGACTGCAGTATATTAAGTCAGTGTACTTTATACTGGGCACAGTGTGCAGCTAAAGCTGACTGCAGACAATTCCTTGTGTGACTATTCCAATACATCAAATAAAGTATGTCTGGAAGGCCAACAAGGAGAGGCAGACACACACAGGCCAATAAAAGAGGGCAAGCAGGCTCTGTGTCTAGAGGCAACAGTGCTGGTCGTAGACACGGTGCATCCTCATCAGCACCTGGCCGTGGGGCACACTTGTCCGTTTTTTTCGGCAGCTGCCCGTGTTGAGCCACAACATGCTGAAGAGTTGGTAGAGTGGATGACCAAGCCGTCCTCATCCTCCTCATCCTAAACATACATTTTATAAATATCTTCAAATTAGACACGCATTAAATGTTCAGTTTGACAGATTGGGACCAGCCTTCAGAGATTGAGGAATCGGAGTGACAGATTGGGACCAGCCTTCAGAGATTGGGGAATCAGAGTGGGACCGGGGGCCTTATCTCTGAAATTTATCCGCATATATGTAAAGGAAGTATTGAGGCTCCAGAACATCTTAACAGTAAAGGGAAATGGGAGGAAGATCTAGGACCCATATCCGAGGGGCAATGGAAAAAGGTATTAGAAAGTGGACACCTGGTAACGGTTTCGCCAGCCCAGAAGTTTTCATTCCTAATGCTGCTACACAGGACATACTACACACCAAAAAGGCTGTTTTAAGTTTGGGTGGAGAACAGATGCAAGGTGTCCCAGATGCCAAGGTACAGGGGATCTGATACATATGATATGGAGGTGCCCGAATTTATACAGGTATTGGTCAGAGGTTTTTGATATCATAAACAGGACATACAAGACAGCATTATGCCGCGTACACACGATCGATTTTCTTGACGGTGAAAACACACATCCGTTTTCCCGACATTTTTTTCTTGGTCGAGAAAAACAACCTTGTGTGGGCTCCGTGGCAGTGTTTCCCTATAGGAAAACTGCCGTGGAAAAAAATGATGGGAATCACGACGAGAAAAATTAGAGCATGTTCTAATTTTTCTCGTCGTGATTAATGCCGTTTTTACAGTAGGGAAAAATGACAAAGCCCACACACGGTAGTTTTTCTTATTAAAAATTTATTTTATTTTTTTCCCGATGGGAAAAATGATTGTGTGTACGCGGCATCAGAAATGGACCCTAGAATGTGTATCCTGGGACTAGAGGAAGGAACAAGCAGAGCAGCCAATATAACAAAAGCAGTGCTCAGATGTCTTTTTCATGCAAGAAAATTAATTGCGCAAATATGGCAGGCAGAGAACCCCCCTTCAGTGAGAGACTGGGTTAATATTGTTACTGAAACAATATGGAAGGAGAAAGTAGTGTATACAAAGAGAAGGAATATAAGAGAGTTTGAAAAAGTGTGGAACTCGTGGTTGGAAAAAATGGGGAATCCCCTATAAAATAGAAAAAGGAAGTAAGAAGTATGGTATAAGGAAAAGTAAATGAAAATAAAAATAACATTAAATAATGTGTAAAAATGGAAGAAAAGAAAATAGAAAAACCCAGTATGAGAAATGATAAAGTGGGAGGGGGGAAGGAGGGAGGGATAAGGGTCAATAGAGTGAAAATTATACCGATTTTAATATTTTGCCATTTTTAATTATGAAAAAATAAATATGTATAAATATGTACACTGTTAATTTGAATATGAAAGAAAATTAATAAAGAGAATATAAACAAAAAAAAGCTCACTGCAGACAGTTCCTGATCTATTCCTAATAATACAGGCAGTTGTTTGAGCTAACCTGCAGTATATTAAGTCAGTGTACTGTATACTGGGCACAGTGTGCAGGTAAAGCTGACTGCAAACAATTCCTTGTGTAACTATTCCAAAATATCAAATAAAGTATGTCTGGAAGGCCAACAAGGAGAGGCAGACACACACAGGCCAAAAAAGAGGGCAAGCAGGCTCCGTGTCTAGAGGCAACAGTGCTGGTCATGGACACGGTGCATCCTCATCAGCACCTGGCCGTGGGGCACACTTGTCTGTTTTTTCGGCAGCTGGCCGTGTTGAGCCGCAACATGCTGAAGAGTTGGTAGAGTGGATGATCAAGCCGTCCTCATCCTCTCTCATCCAGCCACAGAGTACTTTGTCTGCCAAATCAGCTGCCAAAGCGGCCTCTTCCATTGGCTCAATGGCATCAGTCACTCCTTCCCTAGCCCCACCATGTCCCGAGGAGTGTCCCGAACTGTTTGACCACATTGTTGTGTACATGCTGCAGGAGGATGCGCAGCATTTTGAAGGCTCCGATGGTACCCAGCTTGAGGAAGGCAGTAACGTGAGCCCAGAGAGAGGGGGTGCCCAAGAAGGACAGCAAACTGGCAGTCATGTTCCCCCAGCTGCAGCATACTGCCAGGTTTGCTCCAGTGATGAGGAGGGAGGGGATGATGAGGTCACTGACTCTACATGGGTCCCTGATAGGAGAGAGGAGGAGGCACATCTCCAACGAGGCAGGATGCCCTCCAGGGGCCAGCTTAAGGGGAGCACACCGACTGCATCACACCGCAGAGCTCCGCATGTGCAGGGCGCTGCTGTCTCTGCGCGTTATTCCAAAAGGTTTTTGGTGTAGGCCTTTTTTGAGACGTGTGCATCAGATCGCACCGTTGCTATTTGCAACGTATGTCTGAAGCGTATCTCGCATGGCCAAAACATCAGCCGATTGATCACCACATGCTTGACCATACATATGTCGACCTGCCATGCAGTCCGTTGGCAAGCATACATAAAAAACCCACACCAAAGAACAAAGTGGACCTCTCCTTGCTCCTCATCAGCTGGGATCTCCAACCTCACTATACCTTCAGTCCTCTCAGAAACCTGCACTGAGAGGAACGAAGGTGTAGAATTAGGTGTGTCACTGCCAAGTACTTGCGGGCAATCTGCTATCGGCACACCAACGTCCGATTGTACCAGGCAAATTTCCCTGTCCCAGCTGCTGCACTGCCGAAAGAAATTCACTCCCAGCCATCCACATGCCCATTGGTTGAATGCTAGCTTGGCTAAATTGCTAGCACTTCAACTGCTGCCTTTTCACTAGACTCTGCCCCCTTCCGTGAGTTTGTGGAATGTGCAGTTGCTCAGTGGCAGGTTCCCAAACGCCACTTTTTTTCACGGAAGGCGATTCCAGCTCTCTACCGACATGTGGAAGGCAATGTCTTGGCCTCGCTGGACAGGGCGGTCAGCGGTAAGGTGCATATTACCGCTGACTCATGGTCCAGCAGGTATGGACAGGGACGTTACCTATCTTTCACGGCCCACTGGGTGACTCTGCTGGCAGCTGGGAAGGATGCAGGACAGGGTGCAGTAGTGTTGGAGGTTGTTCCGCCACCACGCCTCCAAAATGCTACTAGTGGTGATTCTGACACACCTCTCTCCTCCACTGCCTCCTCTTCTTCTTTCTCCATGGCCTCTTCCTCTGCTGATTTGTCCTCGGAACCATCGGTGCTCTGTAGGCGTTCAAGGGGCTACGCAAGTACACAGGCAAAAAGATGCCATGCGGTGCTTGAGCTGGTGTGCTTGGGGGACAGGAGCCACACTGGGGCAGAGATTCTGTCAGCTCTGCAAGGGCAGGCTTAGAGGTGATTGGCGCCACGCCAGCTTAAGCCAGGAATGGTGGTTTGTGACAATGGCACCAACCTCCTCTCCGCCCTCCGACAGGGACAGCTGACCCATGCGCCCTGTTTGGCTCCCGTCCTTAACTTGGTGGTGCAGCGGTTCTTGGGCAGGTACCCAGGCTTACAGGAGGTCCTGAGGCAGGCCAGGAAAGTCTGTGTGCATTTCCGCCGGTCATATAATGCCAGTGCTCGGCTGGCTTACCTCCAAAAGGAATACAACCTGCCCAAGAACCGCCTAATCTGTGACATGCCCACCAGGTGGAACTCAACATTGGCCATGCTGCAGCGGCTGCACACACAGCAGAGGGCCATCAATGAGTATCTGTGCGACTATGGCACCAGGACAGTGTCAGGGGAGCTTGTTTTTTTTTGCCACGCCAGTGGGTCATGATCAGGGATGCATGCACTCTCCTGTCACCATTTGAGGAGGCCACGAGGATGGTGAGCAGTGACAGTGCATGCATCAGTGACACTGTCCCTCTTGTCCACCTGTTGGAGCACAGACTGCGTGGAATAATGGACAGGGCACTTGAAGGAGAACAGAGGGAGGAAGAGGAGGACTTCCTTACCTCTCAAGGCCCCCTTTATGCAGACAGTGTTCCTGCTGGCCCACCGATCACACAGGAAGAGGATGAGGAGGAGGAGGAGGATTGTGTCAGCATGGAGGTGGAGCCTAGCACTCAGCATCAGCAGCAGTCTTCAAGGGATCATTTACAGTCCCAAGACTGTGAAAGGATCCTCGAATTCGTGGTATCAACTAGAGGGATCATTACTGGCTGGCAACCCTCCTTGATCCACGTTACAAGGGTAAGGTTGCGGACCTTATCCAGCCGTCGCAGAGGATGAAACATCTTCGGGAGGCCTTGCAAAAAGGTTTGTGCAACGCGTTTCCAGAGCTTGGGAGGTTACAAATTCCTGGTCCTGGACAACGTGTTGCTGTGGCTTCGGTCAGTCACAGAAGGAGCCATCTGACCGATGCGTTCAGAATTTTTTTTAGTCCGCAGCCCTAAGGTATGATCGGTTCCAGCAACCATCGCCAGAGTCTGATTCACATGGTACAGGAATACCTAGGGGCAAGATCAGACTTGGACACCTTTCCCACCGAAAATCCTCTGGCTTACTGGGTCTTGAGGATGGATCACTGGCCAGAGCTTGCACAGTATGCAATAGAGCTACTGGCCTGTCCTGCATCCAGCGTTCTTTCGGAACGCACTTTCAGTGCTGCTGGAGGCTTTGTAACCGATCACAGGGTGCGCCTGTCCACCGACTCAGTCGATCAGCTGACCTTCATAAAAATGAATCAGTCTTGGATCACCAGCTACCAAGCACCTGATGCTGATGTAACCAAATAATTTTTTTTGAATGTGAGATCCCTTCAGGACTGCCTATGCTGATGCTGAGTGACTATCATGTTATGCTGAGTGACTATCCTCTTCCTCCTGTTTATGTTGATAGCTTGTAAGAACATTTTTGGCTCTGGGCACCACCACCAGTGCCTAAGGCCCAATTTTTATGCCCCTGTATAACAGGGGCGTGTAATTACAATTTTTGCTGTAATACTTTGCAGCAGGGCTAATTTCTGCGCTCCAACTACAGTATCTGTGAGGGGTTGCAGTGATGTGGCACCAGCACCAGTGCCTAAGGCCCAATTTTTCTGCCCCTGTTTAACAGTGGCGTGTAATTACATTTTTTGCTGTAATACTTTGCAGCAGGGCTCATTTCTGTGCTCCAACTAGAGTATCTGTGAGGGGTTGCAGTGTTGTGGCACCAGTGCCCAAGGCCCAATTTTTCTGCCCCTGTTCAACAGGGGCATGTAATTACAATTCTTGATCTAATATTTCACAGCAGGGCCCATTCCTGCGCCCACCAAGAGTAACTGTGAGGGCTTACAGTGTTGTGGCAACACCACCACCACCACCAAAGGCCCAATTTTTCTGCCACTGTTCAACAATGGCATGTAATTACAATTCTTGATATATTTCACAGCAGGCCCCGTTCCAGCACCCACCAAGAGCAACTGTGAGGACTTAGTGTTGTGGCAAAAGGAACACCTAAGGCCCAAATTTCTGCAGAGTACATAGGGCAGGCCCCTACTTTCAAACATCTGACTTTCAAACGACTCCTACTTACAAACGGAGGGAGACAACAGGAAGTGAGAGGAAATCTACCCCTAGGAAGGGAAATTCTCTCCTGTAAGGCCTCGTACACATGGCCGATTTTCTCGGCAAGAACCAGCAAGAAACTTGCTGGCAGAGAGGTCTTGCCGAGTAAATCGGTCGTGTGTACGCGGCTATCGGGTTTCTCGTCGAGAAAACCGACAAGAAACCTCGACGAGAAAATAGAGAACCTGCTCTCTATTTTCTCGTCGAGATTCTCCTCGGCATGTTTCTCGACGAGAAAAGTGAGTGTGTGTACACTTACCTGTCCTCCCGGAAGCCCGCGCATGTTCGAAATGAATTTGACGCATGCGCGGTAGCTTCCTAGGCATACGTAGGGTATACCAAGATGGCGGCGACGGCATCGAATGTGACGAGCGCATGCTCGTCGTAGTCGATGACGTCACCGCGTATGCTCCATTCAAAGAACCGCGGGTTCTTTGAAACGAGCGTGTGTACACTCGGCCGGGAAAAGTTTCTTGTCCAAGAATCTCGTCGAAAAAAACGACATGTTTTTTTCAACGAGAATCTCGGCCGTGTGTACGAGGGCTCAGAGTTAATATGGGAAAAAGGTGTCTCCTCTCCACTGATGCTTTATCACCAATCCTTGTTTCCCTAAAAACCCCAAATTTACAAAATCCAATTGTCATTGGGACAGAAAGTGAAGTGTAATCTTCTGAACATGTGCACAGACAGCAAAAAAAATGTAACAGGGGTGATAACCCTTCCCTATGATTTCCAAAAAGCTTAAAACTAGATTTTTTGGCTGGAGCTACACTTTAAAAATGTACCAGTTCAAAATTGCAAACAGATTCTACTTAAGAACCAACCTACAGTCCCTGTCTTGTTTGCACCGCCTGTATACTGCTGTTCAGAGTATATAGGGCCTGGGGGCCCACGCCTTTCCTTTTTTTAATTTGGGTGCAGGCTTCCCCTTAATATCCATACAGGACCCAAAGGGGCTGGTAATGGGCTGGGGGGGGGGGGGGGTACCCATGCCGTTTTTCTCAATGATTTTCATCCATATTGTCGGGACCAGACATTAGATTAAAGCCGCAAGCAGTTTTAAATGACTTTTATTCCTTTAGGAATGTCATTTTGTGGAGGGACAGTTATAAACACGCGACACTTTACAGGCATACTATACTATAGACACCCCCCAGGCACGATATTTAAACACTGTGTTGGGTGTTCCGCCAATCACAGACGTCTGCTGGGAAACTGAGGTTAAGAGAATGATCGTGATAGGCGGAGAGTGTCTGATGAGAATCGCCTATCACGGAAGGAACAGGAAGAGACCGCGGAATTCGAACGATGGACGCCGCAGCCGCAACGTCTTTACAGGTACTATTTTCAATGTAAAAAATTTCGCTGACTCGAGTATAAGCCGAGGGGGGGACTTTCAGCCCCAAAAAAAGGGCTGAAAATCTCGCCTTATACTCGAGTATATACGGTAAGTACAATCATCAATTGATAGATGTGTACAAGTATCTGTGATCATAATTTAAAAGCAATGCGATGAGCTAGGCAAGCAAACCTGATTGTGGCTGTGCTGAAGATACACATGTGCACACAGCTCATGCACCAGTACATAGAATCAGGCAGTGTCGGCTGGTGCTCAAAATTTTTGGGGGGTCGCAAACAAACTGAAAAAAAAAAACATCAATTGCCGCCACTGTGCCCATTAAATGCAGCCACTGTGCCCAAACACCACCAGTTTGCCCCCTCAAATGCAGCCAGTTTGTCCCCAAATGCAGCCAGTTTGTCCCCAAATGCAGCCAGTTTGTCCCCATATACAGACAGTTTCCCCCCCAAATGCAGCCAGTTTCCCCCAAATGCAGCCAGTTTCCCCCATATACAGCCAGTTTGTCCCCAAATGTAGCCAGTTTCCCCCATATACAGCCAATTTGTCCCCAAATGCAGCCAGTTTCCCCCATATACAGCCAGTTTCCCCCATATACAGCCAGTTCCCCCCCCCCCCCAAATACAGCCAGTTTGTCCCCAAATACAGGCAGTTCCCCCCATATACAGCCAGTTTCCCCCCATATACAGGCAGTTCCCCCCATATACAGCCAGTTTCCCCCCATATACAGCCAGTTTCCCCCCATATGCAGCCAGTTTCCCCCCATATGCAGCCAGTTTCCCCCCAAATGCAGCCAGTTTCCCCCCCAAATGCAGCCAGTTTCCCCCCCAAATGCAGCCAGTTTCCCCCCCAAATGCAGCCAGTTTCCCCCCCAAATGCAGCCAGTTTCCCCCCCAAATGCAGCCAGTTTCCCCCCCAAATGCAGCCAGTTTCCCCCCCAAATGCAGCCAGTTTCCCCCCCAAATGCAGCCAATTTCCCCCATATACAGCCAGTTTGTCCCCCAAATGCAGCCAGTTTGTCCCCCAAATGCAGCCAGTTTGTCCCCCAAATACAGCCAGTTTGTCCCCCCCAGCCCTGCACTTACCTTCCTCGGGTCAGTGCCGTCCTTCTTCTGTCCTCGATGTCTTCTCCCGCCCTCGATGTCGCTTCAGCCAATCAGGTTACCGGTAACCAGACCCGGTGAACCTGATTGGCTGAAACGCCTGTCAGTGTTAACCAGGGAACGCACCCCCTGTGCGTCCTCTGGTTAGCTATTTGGAAGCCGATTACAGCCCATCAGAGCCGCTGGCTCTGATAGGCACTTCCAAAGACCAACCAGCCGCTGTTATTCTGATGGCTGGTGCTCAACAGGGAGCCCGCCATCTGAATAGTGGGCGGCAGTGGCGGCGACAATACATAGGTTCATGCAATGCATGAACCTATGTATTGTTGTGAGTGACAGGCGCAGGAGCGAGAGGGGGCGGCGCTCCTGCGCCCACTATGGACGCACCGCCACTGGAATCAGGGCTGTGCATGGGTGCTATTGCGCATAAGTAAATGCACTTTTGGCATTGGTGTTTTGGTGCCTAGTGACCTATTTAAGAGTTGGAGTAGAGTAAGAGCGTTAGGCTGCATTCACACCTGAGTGTGTTTGTGCATAAACAGAGGCCACTGAAATGAATGGGATTTTTCTTGTTGAGTGTCTAAGCTTCAAACTACAAAACGCTTAGGTGTGAAAGCAGCCTTAAGCCTCGTACACATGGTTTGATTGTTGGCAGGGGATTGTCTGTTGACAGACTGTTGTCCTAAAATCTTACCGTTGGTATGCTCCTTTTGACAATTGTCCAATATTTGGCCAACAAATGTTGGATGACAGGCTAGTATATTTTCGGCGGACAACGGCTTGACATCTGATTTTCGTATGGTCAATACACAAATCCGTCACATAAAAGTCAAAAGTACAAACACGCATTCTCAGAATCAATGCTCACCAAACACGAAATTAACAGAAGGGGCCCAAAGGGTGGCGCTCCAGATCTGAAATTCCTCGTAGTATGTCACCACATTCGTGTTTGTGGCACGACAATTGTGTAACGTTAGTATGCAAGACAAGATCCTGGCACACGCCCTTTTGACAAAAATCAGATGCTCGGTTGTCCAACAATCGAACCGTGTGTACCAGGCTTTAGACTGTAGGAGAGTTGCTGAGCGCTCATCAGTATAACCAGACCTGTGTCCTGCTTCTCCCGTGCTTTACCTGGTTTCTTTCATCTGATCCTGATCTTCCGTTATCGACCTTGGCTTGTGCTCTGACTTCTGTCCATCTGATACTGACCTCGGCCTGGCTTCTTTCTCCTGAATCAGTGTCACTGCTGCCCAGTTGTTGCTGACTTTGACTTGTTTGACTACACCTCTGATTCCTGCACCTGCTAGTTCCTGTGCCCCATCTGTGTGATAATATCCTGTAGACTTGTGCACAACGGAAAAATTTGTTTATTTTTGGTTCGTTTCTTGTGCACAACGGAAAAATTTGTTTAGTTTCGGTTCGTTTCTTTTCGGGTCTGTTGATTCGTAATCGTTCGTAATTTTGCTAGACGGGATTTTTCGTGTTTGGACTAATTCGTACTTTCGGTAGAGTACATTGTTTTTCGTTGATTCGGGACACAACTCCTACTTTCGTAACTTTTTTTGGGTTCGTTGATTCGTAATATTCCGTGTCTCTCTCACAACGACGCTGCCTATTATGCCTAATGTGCTTCGAATGGATTTGTACTTTTCTAAATACATAGCGGTTATTTGCAGACATGGGAGTAAGTCACACATGTGCAAGTCATAAGCAAGTCTCAAGTCTTAACCTTCAAGTCTCAAGCAAGTCCCAAGTTACTGTGACGAAAAGCAAGCAAGTCAAGTCGAGTCCCTGCTAGAAGTCAAGCAAGTCAAGTCAAGTCATTTATTTTGGTCAAGTCACAAATCAAGTCAAAATACTGATCTACCCCATACTGTATAAAAATAATAGGAGGGATAACAATAAATAATATTGGTTTTGTGCCCATGCCTCACTGTGCCTCACTGTGCCCATGCCTCACTGTGTCCATGCTTTACTGTGCCCGTGCCTCACTGTGCCCATGTCTCACTGTGCCCGTGCCTCACTGTGCCCATGCCTCACTTTCCCCGTGTCTCACTGTGCCCATGCCTCACTGTGCCCGTGTCTCACTGTGCCCGTGTCTCACTGTGCCGTGTCTCACTGTGCCCGTGCTTCACTGTGCCCGTGCTTCACTGTGCCCGAGCTTCACTGTGCCCAATTCCTCACTGTGCCCGTGCTTCACTGTGCCCGTGTCTCACTGTGTCCATGCTTCACTGTTCCCGTCAGCCGTGTACCTGATCGGCGGCATCCCGGCGGCCATTCCAGTATTCAAAAGCCGCGCCTCCTCGTCTGTGATAGGCGGAACACTCAATTTCCCAGCATTCAGTTTTCCGCCTATCACGGACATCCGCTCATCCTCATAACACAGACGAGGATGAGAGGATGTCCGTGATAGGCTGAACCCTGCCTGCTGTGAAATTCAGTGTTCCGCCTATCACAGACGAGGGGGCGCGGTTTTGAACACTGCAATGGCCGCTGTCTGTCTGCATGACACGCTGATCAGGTAGGCAGATGGCGGCTTGCGGTTAGTGTTAGTGGTGCCAAGTCATTGCAAGTCATATAGCCCAAGTCAAAGTCAAGTCGCAAGTCATTAGTGACAAGTCAAAGTCAAGTCGAGTCATTTATTAAATTCTGTCAAGCAAGTCGCAAGTCCTCAAACAGGTGACTCGAGTCAAGTCATGTGACTCGAGTCCCCCTGGTTATTTGTAACGATTCGAAATCTTGTATTTTACTTTCATTTTTTACATGCGGCTATAGCCTCCGCCCCTGTACACCATTTTGAGAGGGAGTTCAGCACGGTGAGGGAGAAGCAGAGAGCAGAGCAGAGTGTTATTGTGCTTCGAATGGATTTGTACATTCGTAACTTTTTTCATAATGAATTATGCCGAAGACATTCGGGCATTCGCTATTTGCGATATAATTTATTTCGGATTCGGTTTTATTCGTAATTGCTTTGTTCGGAAATTCAAATGCTTCCGAATGTCCGAAAGTTGCTCAATTTGGACGAATTTCAATTTGTTACGAAACGAATTGCACAAGCCTAGTATCCTGCACGAGTTTCAGTCCTGCATCTCACCATAGCCAGGACTGTCATTTGGCCAGGATCTGCCATTGGCAGCTGGGCCACTTCTTGTCCTGCTGTACCCTGTCACCAACTCCAGTAGGAGCGGCGCAGGAGGTGTAAGGTAAGCCCTCTCATCAGCTTAGCGATTATCATGTATGTGACTGTACCATTTAGCTATGACTGAGGCTGAAGAGGGTGCTTCCCATTGGACACTTTGTGGTTGAATTACAAAATCTGGTGCAGCTGTGCATGGTAGCCAATCAGCTTCTAACGTCAGCTTGTTCAAAAAGGCTTTGCATAAAAGCCTGGAAGCTGACTGTTTTTTGTTGAGAGCTGTACCAGATTTTACATGCTCCAGTTTTAGTAAATCAACCCTTTAAGGCCCCTTTGGGTCAGTGTTCAGGTGGACCCAATTGGACCCTCCATTATCAACTTTAAAGCAGAGGATGTAAACCGATGTGTCCGTCTACACCTGCCAACATCCAGTCAGTTTAAAAACAATGTATCCTTTCCCCTTACGTCTAGCAGATTGGATTGGTTGGGTGTAAATGGACAAGCTCTTTACATCTGACTGTCCATAGAGGCGAGTGGCCTGTGTCTGCTGTGCATAAGTGGAGCAGACACAGACCAGCCATCTGCTTGCTTAACAGGTATCAGGGGACAGATTCCCAGCTGAGCAGGTGGGCTCCTATTGGAGTCCGCCCCATGTAAAGGGGGCCTTATGTCAATAAATATTTGCTTTGACCCAGATCGTCATGAACTTGAACAAGATGGGTATGGAGGGTTTCAACCAATCTCTCACCAGGGCATTGACTGAATCTGCTTCAGTTTTGGGCCCCACCTATAACTGAACCTGACATGGCGGAAAGTTTCACTCCTGCACCTACAATGCTAGTGTAATGTGCACAATATGCCATTGCCTTGCCGGTAGTTTTTTTTGGCATACTAGCACATTATGAAATACTCACCTTGGAATGAAGCCCTCTAGCGCTGTACTGTCGCCACTGAGAGGGCTGACATCTTCACCGGTCTTTCTTTCGGGTTTGTGTGCTCCGGCTATGTGATTGGCCAGAGCCGCAATTAAGTTTCTCCCTCGCATAAGTGTGGGAGTCTACGGTTACGCCATTAAGCATTAAAAGTCCGGATGCGCCGGTGACGTTATTGGCTGCATCCAGGGTTAATATCTCCTAAATGGTGCATGTTTAGGAAATGTAAATATGAAGATGCTTAAAGTGGCCCTTCCTGCATGAGCACCGCTCAGCGCCTGGGATAAACACAATTGATGGTATGACTAGAGTAATATAGGGCTGAATGTCTATCTGATTGGGAATGGGGATCCCAATCACAACGAGCAGCTGCTGGAAGTGTGTGAATGATGTAAAAGCAGTATTTGGAGGAACACCCAAAGATTATTATAAATAAATAATGTAAAACAATAAAATTATGCACAATAAAAAATTGTAGACAATTAATACCGTAAAACACTAAAATATATATAAAAACTCAGTAAATGTCCATAAATATTGTAGCAGCGCTTCTTGTCATGAATAACAAGCTTCTTTATGTGTTGCCTACACAAAAGGAACTGATGAGCAGAGGGAAAGTGTGATTGATATCTCAAAGTGGTTGATATAGTTCAAAAAGTTCATCCGTCATGTATTGTATACAGTAGAGAAGTCCCCTTTTGGGGATACACTCACCAAAAGGTAGATATGAATGAGCCTTATCAATGTCACCAGGATCACTTCTTTCCTTTCTTTCACTCCTTCCACCGATATCCAACTTTGTTTGTATGCTCAGGTGTTCAGGTATTCATATGAAAAAAGAATAGTCACATAGCGTGATATTGCTTTAAGCATTTATTTCCCATGAACAACCCCCTTACAAGTGGATACGTACAAAATTGCAGTTAAAAAACGGGCATAGAAAATGTTAGTTGCTCAGTACACATAAGGCGCCAGTAGATGGAGGCTCACGCTGTGTTAAACAGCGTGTGTGATGTTACCACTTCCTGGTTCCTGGATGCGTTGGAGCGCAAACGTCACTTCCGGTTTACGGCGAGACCACGACCCTGACGCGTTTCGTCACTTCCGGACTTCGTCTGAGGGCGTGGTCTCGAGCCGCAGTTACCGGTATTTTATCTGTGAAGGGCGGACATCTCCCCTGCGCTGCTAGCCAATCGCAGCGAGATACCCGCTCACACCCCTCAGACATGTTAAACACAGTAAATGAGACGGGTGAACAGAGCACGCCCAGGGGGAGGACCTGTTTCAACAGAACATATAGACAACAAACTAGTGTCTGCAAATAAACAGAATAAAGTGCATGCATATTCTACAGACACCATAACTGTTATTTACTATAAACGGAGAGGGGGAGATGGATGCATAATATAATGTAGCCTATTTCCATATGGAAAATAGATTGATCCACGATTGTATAGCATTGGTGCAGCGGGACGTCAGCCCAAATACAGGGCGATCGTATTGCTGCTTTATCTGCTGTTCTGACAACCGGGGTCCCCACACATCCTGCGATATATGGTATGCAATAAATCCCTAATTTATTGCTGCTAAAACACAACTGGGTATGTTAGTGGTCACCATATTAAAAATGGGAACCGTATAAACAAAGGGGATACAATATTTATGATAATATGTACAAATCCACTTAAAAACATAAATATTTAATGCGGAAAAAACATGTATATAAAAAAATGTATATAAAAAAATGTGTATATAAGGGGGGTTTAAATGTATCATAAAAGAATAAGAGCTGGTGTCAGTAAAATGTGCATCCATATAACCATATATATAAAATATTGAAAATAAATATTAAAATTTAAAAATAATACTAAAATATACATGGAAAAAGTGCATATATAAAAATTCATATATAAAAAAATATATATATAAATAAATGTACAAATATATATATACACAATATGCACAATATAGACTATAGGGTATGAGTGGTATAGATACATATAGATAATGCATTGTGTATGCATATGCATGTGATGGGGACCTGATATATACAGGATCTTCCCGTAGTTATTTGTTCTATCTCAGGCATGGGTGAAATACCATATAGCCTGCATGAAAAGAACTAAAATACTAGATGTTCAACAGTATGCATCTTTCTTCAATGTTTTATACCAGCTGAACCAGACTTCACTTATAAATATATAAAAATGTAAAATCATTAAATATATAAAATCAAGTAAATGACAAAATCCTCAGTAAATGATGTGTAAATAGAAGCGGATATGAGAAATGGAGGGATAGAGAATGATGAGTAAGAGAGGGGACTCAAGTGTCACTAATGAAACAGTTAATGTCAAGTTCAATGTTTAGGCCTTTCGGGGATAGCACATCAGTAAGATATATCCATTGGGTTTCTCGTTTAGATAATTCTCGTACGAGATGTGACCCTCTCCAATGGGGTTCTAAATGTTCAACCCCCCAAAACTCCAAGCCTGATGCATCTTGATTATGTTTCAATTTAAAGTGCAGAGACACATTATGGTCTTTAAACCCTATTTTTATGTTATGTATGTGCTCTGCTATTCTAACTCTCAGCATCCTTTTTGTGCGACCGATGTACAGAAGACCACATGGACATTTTAAGGCATAGACCACGTGTGTGCTGTTACATGTGATAAATTGTTTTATGTCAAAATGTCTGTTATTAGACGGGGATAAAAAATTCTCTAGTCCCCTGAGTGGTCTGGATACCTCCCTACAGGCCTTGCATCGTCTGCATGCAAAAAAACCATTCTGATTCCAGAAAGTCGGTGGACGTGTGGGGGGGTCTAGTACTTTTTTTACCACCTTATCGCCATAGCTAGCAGCTTTCCTGTATATAAATTGTGGTTTGGGTGGTAGTACAGTGCCTAATTTCTTATCCATTAATAGAACATGCCAATGTTTGTTGAAAATAGATTTGACTTCCTTATATTGTGTATGGAAGCCCGATAGGAAGCCCCATTCTTTTGTCTTGTTCCGTTGTAAGGGGACCCCCGAATCTCTTTCAACCAGACAGGTGTCTCTGGAGATTGCTCCTACTTCAGTAACAAGCTTGTTCAAAGTATTTGGATTATAGCCTCTAGCTTCAAACCTATCTGTCAATATTTTGGACTGTGAAAAAAAGTTTTTGGCTTCAGAGCAATTCCGTTTGACTCTCATAAGTTGTCCCTTCGGAATGTTTTTCAGCCACAGCGGATGATGTCCACTCGAGGTAGGTAGGTAACTGTTCCTATCGGTTTGTTTAAAATAGACCTTCGTTTCCAATTTGTCGTTTTTCCGATATACGGTGACGTCTAAAAAATTAATTTCTTCATGATGCCATGATGTAGTTAATTTAATATTGTTATTATTGTTGTTTAAAATATTTAAAAAATCACATAAAGAGTTCATAGGTCCTGCCCAGATAAAAAATAGGTCATCGATATATCGTTTATAAAATATTAGTTCCCTTCTCATATTCTTAAAAACCACTTTATCCTCCCACTCTGCCATAAATAAATTTGCAATGCTAGGTGCAAATTTGGCTCCCATGGCGACACCCCTTTGTTGTGAGTAGAACCTATTCGCATACCAAAAGTAGTTATGCGATAAGCAATAATCTAGGGCGTGTCGAATAAACAATTTTTGATTATGTGGGAGATCATCTCTTTGGCTGAGTGCCCAATTCAGTGCTAGGAGAGCATCATCATGCTGGATTATGGAATAAAGTGATGAGACGTCCGCTGTGACTAGCAGGACATCTTTCTTTCCGCATAGGTCTACCTCTTGCAGACAATTCAAGAAGTTTTTGGTGTCTCTTAGATATGAGCGTGTTTTAATTACACTTTTTTGTAGAAAAAAATCCAAATATTCACCTAGCCTTGATGAAATGGATCCGATGCTGTTGACTATAGGTCTACCGGGAGGGTTGATCGGATCCTTGTGAACCTTGGGTAAGGTGTATATTGTGGGAATTCTACTGCTTGTGGGAATCAAGTAAGTTAATTCTTTAGATGAAAGAACTCCAGATCGGTCTCCCATGTTTACCAAGATTTCCAACTGGTCTCGGTAAGCTCGAGTGGGATCTCTGTCTAGTATTTTATATGTTTCTCCATCGGATAACATGTCTGATATTTGGTTGGTATAAAATTCTTTAGACCGTATCACGACTCCTCCCCCTTTGTCTGCAGGTCTGATAATGATGTCCTTTCTTTTTTCAAGCATCTCAATACCTTCTTCTATATGTTGATAGTTGACCTCTTTCTTGGGTTTAATGTGATCCAAATCCCGTAGGACTAAACCCTTGAAGACATTGAACATTGAAGAAAGATGCATACTGTTGAACATCTAGTATTTTAGTTCTTTTCATGCAGGCTATATGGTATTTCACCCATGCCTGAGATAGAACAAATAACTACGGGAAGATCCTGTATATATCAGGTCCCCATCACATGCATATGCATACACAATGCATTATCTATATGTATCTATACCACTCATACCCTATAGTCTATATTGTGCATATTGTGTATATATATATTTGTACATTTATTTATATATATATTTTTTTATATATGAATTTTTATATATGCACTTTTTCCATGTATATTTTAGTATTATTTTTAAATTTTAATATTTATTTTCAATATTTTATATATATGGTTATATGGATGCACATTTTACTGACACCAGCTCTTATTCTTTTATGATACATTTAAACCCCCCTTATATACACATTTTTTTATATACATGTTTTTTCCGCATTAAATATTTATGTTTTTAAGTGGATTTGTACATATTATCATAAATATTGTATCCCCTTTGTTTATACGGTTCCCATTTTTAATATGGTGACCACTAACATACCCAGTTGTGTTTTAGCAGCAATAAATTAGGGATTTATTGCATACCATATATCGCAGGATGTGTGGGGACCCCGGTTGTCAGAACAGCAGATAAAGCAGCAATACGATCGCCCTGTATTTGGGCTGACGTCCCGCTGCACCAATGCTATACAATCGTGGATCAATCTATTTTCCATATGGAAATAGGCTACATTATATTATGCATCCATCTCCCCCTCTCCGTTTATAGTAAATAACAGTTATGGTGTCTGTAGAATATGCATGCACTTTATTCTGTTTATTTGCAGACACTAGTTTGTTGTCTATATGTTCTGTTGAAACAGGTCCTCCCCCTGGGCGTGCTCTGTTCACCCGTCTCATTTACTGTGTTTAACATGTCTGAGGGGTGTGAGCGGGTATCTCGCTGCGATTGGCTAGCAGCGCAGGGGAGATGTCCGCCCTTCACAGATAAAATACCGGTAACTGCGGCTCGAGACCACGCCCTCAGACGAAGTCCGGAAGTGACGAAACGCGTCAGGGTCGTGGTCTCGCCGTAAACCGGAAGTGACGTTTGCGCTCCAACGCATCCAGGAACCAGGAAGTGGTAACATCACACACGCTGTTTAACACAGCGTGAGCCTCCATCTACTGGCGCCTTATGTGTACTGAGCAACTAACATTTTCTATGCCCGTTTTTTAACTGCAATTTTGTACGTATCCACTTGTAAGGGGGTTGTTCATGGGAAATAAATGCTTAAAGCAATATCACGCTATGTGACTATTCTTTTTTCATATGAATACCTGAACACCTGAGCATACAAACAAAGTTGGATATCGGTGGAAGGAGTGAAAGAAAGGAAAGAAGTGATCCTGGTGACATTGATAAGGCTCATTCATATCTACCTTTTGGTGAGTGTATCCCCAAAAGGGGACTTCTCTACTGTATACAATACATGACGGATGAACTTTTTGAACTATATCAACCACTTTGAGATATCAATCACACTTTCCCTCTGCTCATCAGTTCCTTTTGTGTAGGCAACACATAAAGAAGCTTGTTATTCATGACAAGAAGCGCTGCTACAATATTTATGGACATTTACTGAGTTTTTATATATATTTTAGTGTTTTACGGTATTGTCTACAATTTTTTATTGTGCATAATTTTATTGTTTTACATTATTTATTTATAATAATCTTTGGGTGTTCCTCCAAATACTGCTTTTACATGTTTAGGAAATATTAATTTTACCTACAGGTAAGCCTTATTATAGGCTTACCTGTAGGTAAACATTACTAAGCAGGGTTTACTACCGCTTTAAGGCTTGATTCATATATTTGTTCGGAGAGATCTGGCAGTCTCCAAGAGTCTTGGATGCTACCAAGCATTTTGGCACTATTTCCAGCACTTTCTGCGCCACCTATATCTCCTTCTGCATCCGGTATGCTAAAGTCAAGCCTATGCAGACTGGACTTCTATATTTACTACTTCCCACAGAGGAGAAGCTTCATCACTGACAGTCTAGCTTCTACTGCAGAAAGACTGGCTATTACATATCGACTTGCCCTGTGAGAGACAAGTACCGGTATGTCTTTCTCTTCTTTGCTAGTGCCTGGGTGCACTTGTGAGAATAACCTGCCCCATGTTGGCCTGCCTATCTTGCTATAGATATCAAGAATGACTAGAGGGGGGCAGATTACACAGCACAAGCACTGTGCTGTTTAATCTGCTTTAAGGTACCAGAAAATCTATTATTAATTTTTTTGGGTTAACAAACGCTTTAACTGTACACTTAGCAGAATGAACAGGTCTCAAACCTGGGATGGTAAAATCTTGAAGCGGGTCTATTCCCTGTATCTTCTAATAAAGGTCTGTAGCGCTACCCCCAGTTAAGAGAGCCACTGGATTTATTCCGGGTCCCTGCATACAGCTCCGCCAACCCCCGGCAATCTTCTTAGCCCGCCCTCGCACAGTTAGTCTAGAGGCGGCTACCTATCACACTCTATCTATTGAGAGGTAACCGCTAGATGCAATGATAACACACTGATAGCAAGTGGTAAAGTATAACTATCTTTACTTTAAATAGAAGGCACAGGTTAAAACATAACACATAACTTGCTTACAGAGCCCTGTAGCAGTAAATATAATGTACTCTAATAGCGTAGCTCGGTCACGCGCCACATGCAGCTAAAATTATCTATGCACCCTGTGGCGCACCAAACAATATTTTACCCCTGGTCAGGCCTGACACAGATCTATCTCAGTCTTTAGAATAACACTTTCTTCGCATGCAACTTGAATGGTGGTGCACTTGCAGGAACAAACTTGTAATCCACAAGGTAGACAATCAAGGAACGCTTCACCGGAGACCCTTTGACTCAGTTCCGCTACTAGTCCCCAGTGAAACAGCAAATAAAGGCCGGTGGGCCAAGGCAGTCTCTAGGCCTAACAACAGTACAGCCTATTGGATTGAGCAGGTGCTCGCTCACCACTCCGGACGCGATCCCAGTCCGGGACTTCCACTGGCTGTGTCTCCGCACACAGCGTCTGCAACGGTCGGGTCTCCGATCCAACTAATGTCAGCAACTTGAAACAGTCAGATGCCACTCCGGCTCGCAGTGGGGTGGAAGGCTCTTTGGAAGTTGTGCAAGGCCCCACAGGCTTCAGGCCCTGCACTCCAGCAGATCCGCACAGGAAGACCTGTTGATAGCAGCGCGGCGTCCAAAGAGACCGAGCTTGGCCTCGCCCCCTCCTTTTATCTCCAACCCACAAGTCTCTGCGGTGGCAACAATGCACCCTGGGTCCCGAACGGGGTTCTGGGTGATGTAGTCCATAGAGCCTTAAAGGAGACCCCGCTACACACTCCCCCCACTTAAACTCTTTGGTCCCCAAAGATAATTCTCAACACATACTACGTACAACCCTAGACAAAGTTGTGTATGATGTCGGCAGAGGGAACTCCCACCAAAACTGAGGGGTTGAGTTCCTGTGCCCACAGGTCACACTGTCATGAGTGGCCTGCCTAACTGTGCCAGAGGATGCGTTGGGATTGCCCTCCACCAAATGAACAGTGGAAGGATCCGGATTCTCTGCACTCCTCCTTGCATTGACCACAGTATCTTCTGAGCTCTTCCCCATCTGTGGGTAAGTTAACTTCTTAGGAGGCCTTATAACTCTTCTGGCTCTTTGCTCTCTTGGGACTTCTGGCTCGGACACCGCAGGCTCCTCTTCTGGAGCAGACTTGGGGGATTCTACTGGTTCTGGAGCACTTGATTCAGGAGCCGGGAGGTACATAGAGTCTCTTGGGTCCTCCTCTGAGTATGTGTAACAGGCATCTTCCCAGTAATCCGATAAAGGACTAGATGGAATGAACTCAGTAGCTTCTGCATTCAGTGTTCTGTCTATAGTGTCTTCAGTAGGGGGAAGATCTATAGCAGAAGCTCCTGGAGTCGGGGAAGGCCATAGCCAATCAAGTTCTTGTCTTTCATCCTCACTTAATTCAGAGGCCTCTACATCTTCAGCTTGAGAGGTCTGGGACCGAGTGTTCGGCCTGGGAGTATCCAGGATAGAGGCTGGTTCTGGGGAGTCCCTCACAGAGGGTATCTGGACTGCTTTGGCAAGTGGGAGTAGGTGATTCCGATGCCAAGTCTTGAGTGGTCCCACCTTCCCTTCTGGCTTCAACTTATAAACAGGTAGGCCCGGCAGCTTCTTGCAAATGACATAGGGTTCAGGTCTCCATCTGTCTGCAAGCTTGTGTTTTCCAGGGACCCCCAGGTTCCGTAGCAGTACTCGGTCCCCAGGCTGCAGGTCCTGGACCCGAACCTTCAGTTCAAAGTTTTTCTTGTTGCGCCCCCCCCTTCGATCTGAGGCCGCTTGGGCCTGCTCATAGGCCAACTTCAGGCTGTGTCTGAGTCTGTCCATATATCCTTTGTGGGATGTGGCTGAGGAATGGTCTATGGAAGTGCCAAAGGCCAGGTCTATAGGTAACCTTGCTTCTCTCCCGAACATGAGTCGATATGGGGAGTAGCCTGTAGCATCACTTGTGGTACTGTTGTAAGCGTGCACCATAGCTGCTATGTGCTTGCTCCAATGCTGTTTCTTCTCGCTACTCAAAGTCCCCAACATATTAAGCAGAGTTCGGTTGAACCTCTCCGGCTGAGCATCCCCTTGTGGATGGTAGGGGGTGGTTCGGGTCTTCTTGATCCCTAAGGAATCCAGGAGCTTCCGGATCAGCCGACTTTCAAAGTCCCTTCCTTGATCCGAGTGGAGTCGCTGTGGTAGCCCATAGTGGACGAAATACTTCTCCATAAGTACCTTGGCCACAGTGGAAGCCTTCTGGTCTTTGGTTGGGAAGGCCTGGGCATACCGAGTGAAATGATCGGTTATCAACAGAACATTTCCTAATCCACTCAGGTCTGGTTTGAGGCAGAGAAAATCAATGCATACCAAATCCAGCGGGCCTTGACTTTGTAGATGGCCCATTGGGGCAGCTTGATGGGGTAAAGTCTTCCGCTGGATGCAGCGTGCACATGAATGACAGTACTCCTCTACTTCAGCCCTCATACAGGGCCAATAGAACCGACTCCTGATGAGTTGAAAGGTCCTTTCGGCCCCTAGGTGGCCATGGTTGTCATGCAGGGCGACCAGGACAGTCTCCCAGTGTTTCTCTGGAAGAAACAATTGCCACTTGTCTTCCAGGTCATCAGAGGGGCCCCTTCGGTAGACCACTCCCTGATGCACCTGCAACCTGTCCCACTCCTTCCTCAACAGGCGAGCTTCCTTTGAAGGATGACGCAGTTGTCTACTTGGATCCTGATTCTCCAGGGCCTCCAGGACCAATCTCCCCATGGGGTCTTCCAATTGGTCATATCTCAACTCCTTCTTTGACAGTTTTGGCAGATTATCCTCTTCCAACTGGGTTACTCCACAGTATTGCTTGGGAACTCCTACCATGGTGAACCCTATCTCTTCCGCCCTTGAGCCTCCTTTGGCTTGAAGTTCAGCCCCTTGACAAAGGGCCCACACCCCGTCAGGCGCCACTTGGGTCCAGTCTTCGGTATCACTGGTGGGGGCACGAGATCTTCTAGACAGGGCGTCTGTGTCTCGATTCCCAGCCCCCGGCCTGTACTTCAGGCTGAAATTGAACCCAGACAGTGCAGCCAGCCATCTATGTCCTGTGGCATCCAGCTTTGCTGTGGTGAAGAGATAAGTGAGGGGGTTGTTATCGGTTTTCACAGTGAACCCTGCCCCATACAGGTAGTCCTTGAGTTTATCAACTACCGCCCACTTAAGGGCCAGGAACTCCAATTTATGAGTGGGGTAGTTCTTCTCAGAGGGGGTCAGGCTCCTGCTAACGTAGGCAACGGGTCGCAGTTGTCCTTCATGCTCCTGGTAGAGCACTCCTCCCAGACCGTCATGACTGGCATCTACGTGGAGTTCATAAGGTCTCTTTGGGTCTGCGTAGGCCAAGACAGGGGCAGTGGTTAGGCTTTTCTTCAACATCTGGAAGGCCTCTTCACACTTCTGGTTCCACTGGTTTTCAACTGACTCTCCCGGCTTTCTGGGGCCTGAGTCGTCCTCTTCCCCCTCTGTCTTGAGTAGTTCATTCAGTGGTCTGGCAATTTGGGCAAACCCCTCCATGAACCTTCTATAATTGGAACAGAACCCCAAGAAGGATCTGAGTTCTGTTACTGTGGTGGGCCGCGGCCAGGAGGTAACGGCCTCCAACTTCTCGGGGTCCATGGCCACCCCTTCTTTAGACACTATGTGTCCCAGATAGTTAACGGAAGACTGGTAGAACTGGCACTTCTCGGGCGAAAGCTTGAGTCCCTCCTCACTGAGTCTTCTCAAGACTTTTTCCAGCCTCTCTTCGTGTTCTTCCAAGGTTCTCCCAAAGACAATGACATTGTCTAAGTACACAAGGACTTCGATAAGGTTCATGCCTCTTACAGTCTTCTCCATAAGACGTTGGAAGGTGGCTGGGGCTCCAGACAGTCCCTGGGGCATTCGGTCAAATTCAAAGAACCCCACTGGGGTTATGAAGGCTGTCTTCTCCTTGTCTTCCAGATGCATAGGGATCTGATAGTATCCACTCTTGAGATCCATAACGCTGAACCACTTGGCTCCAGACAAGCTCTGTAGGGCATCCTCTATCCTTGGAGTGGTGTACTGGTCAGGGATGGTTCTCCTGTTGAGGGTCCTGTAGTCTATGCATAGCCTCAACGACCCATTCTTCTTTCTGACCACCACTATAGGGGAGGCATAGGGACTTCTAGACTCCCGGATCACACCGGTCCGCTTGAGTTATGCGAGCTGTTCCCTCAGATCTTCCAGGTCTGCTAGTGGGACCCGCCTGACCCTTTCCCTGAAGGGCTTGTCTTCTTGGAGGCGGATTCAGTGGGTGGCACTCCTTGCACACCCCACATCAAACTCATCTTGGGAGAAGATTTTCTTCCACCTGGTCAGCTGGGCCTTGGCTCTCTCTTTCCAAGCCCTGGGCAGATTCGGGTTCTCCATGGAGAGCTTCTCCCAAACACCCCCTTCTTCTCCCATCTTCTCCACTTCTGACAGGGCAACCGGGGCAGCAGGACTCACCTGACCCAGTAACATCCTGGCTGGGATCTCCATGGGGCCATCCGTAGTGTTCCTGACACTCACAGGAACTTTGCAGTGAGCCTTCTTCAGAGCCCTCAACGGGACCACTTCTGGGATTACTTCCAACCCCGAGTGTTCTTCCCTTGGGTCGGGCTCCAGTATGACAAAGGGCCCAGGTTGTTCCCAAGTAAGCTTCACAGTGGCCCTGAGACAGGTTACTTTGCCGGGCTGTAACACTACTGTTCTTCTTCCAAGTCTCCAAACCTTCCCTATCCCCTCTTCCGGGGCCTCCTGTTCCAAGACCAGTCGCTGGTAGGCTGTCTTCAGCATGGGATGGATCTTGGTGGCTGCGGGGTCCTTCCTCTGTGCTATAGGGGTCAGGAGTCTCCGGACCAGGTCCGTGTTTGTCCCTATTATAAGGGAACTCTTGTTGGCTCCAGGCGGCCGGGGGCACACTACTGCCATGGTGTCGAACACTTCAGTCTTCCCGGCCACAGATGGGTCGAACGTCAGCTTTATGGGCAGGTAGCCATCGTAAGGGAAGCTCTGGGTCCCGATTCTCCATATTTATTTCCAGCTCTTCTATCTTCTGGATGGGTAGATGACTTAGGTGCTTGTCATAAAAATTCCGGTATAGCAGGGTCACTTGTGCCCCAGTATCCAAGATGGCTCTTGTGTAGACTCCCTCCACTTGAATGGGTACTATGGCGGATGGGCCTACCAGCTTCTCTGGATATGGCCTTACAGGGGTCACCTTCTTCTGGTCTTTGCCCTTTTCCTTTGGGCTCTCTTTCTTCCAACTCCCTTTGGACTTTAGTCTTTCTTGGGCCTGGTATGCATTGTTCCCCCCCCCCCCCCCCTTTACTGGTTGTATAGACCCGCTGAGGGATATTATTCTCTTTTTTTGGTGTGTATTCCCGCTGGGGAATACTGTGCTTCTTCTGAGGAGTTTTGTCCTCTCTTTTTCTGGGCTTCTCATTCAGTTTGGAGCTCACTGAAGATGATGGGCACCCGGTTGACTCCTTCACCGGGGCCCTCTGAAGTTTCCCGCCGGCTTGCGGTTATCTGTTTTCTTTTTCTTGGGACTGGAACATACAGCTGCAATATGGCCAATTCCTCCACAATTAAAACAGATCATATCCCCCCTTGTAGGGGGGTGGGCACTGGAGCGTCTGAGAAAAACTCCTTCCATGGTCCTTCTTTCTCTGGAACCTTTGAGTCTTTTGCTATCAGGGAGGTCAGCATCTCTAACACCTGAGACATCTGTGATTTTAAAGTATCTATTTCTGAGTCTCTTTCAGGGGTCATCACTGAGTTGACTATCACTGGTGGAGAAGAGGTATGTGCCTTGATCACTTGTTGATCCGTCTGTAGAGCCTCCTCATCTCGGATGATTTTTATCAGATCAGAGTAAGTCAGTGACATCCCTCCTCCCGAGGTTTTCAGGTGAAGCCAGACTGGATCCGAACGCAACGCTCCCTTCAAGACCTGCTTCATTCTTGCCGCATCTGTGTCTTGGGGCATCATTCCCTTCTTCAACACGATTTTGCAAAGCATCTTGTTCAGTCTCCTTACATACTCTGAAAGCTTCTCATTCAGCTGCTGGAAAGTATGTTCAAATTGGTACACTAGCTCTGTCACCTTTTCTAGCTGACCGAACTCCTCCTGTAGCATGGCCAAACAGTCCTGAGCCGTGCAATCAGCATTTCCAAACCGGAAGCTTTTCACCGCTTCTGCAGCCGCGCCTTTCAAACTCTCTATCACGCGCTGTCTCTTTGCATTTCAGGCACCTCCCATGCCTCTACTGCTAGTAATGCCTGCTCAACCCAGGTATCGAAATCTTCTTCCCCTGCAGGGACAGGAAGCTTCCCTGAGAATGTCTTTAGCCTCCGGTAGCTAGCCTCTACATGTACCGTGTTTGTTCTCTGGCACTTTATTAGCAGATCCCCTATGGCATTTATTAATTCTGGTGCTATGGTAGTGACCGGTGCCGCCGGAGGCAACGCCCTCTCTCTCTTTTCAGGTGATACACGGGGTGTCCCTTGCGGTGATCCCGTTGGGGATGACTCCGTCTTAACAGTTATTGCGTGCACCAACTTATAATTTCTGTTGTCTGGCTTCCGCACACATTTGTGCTTAAAGGTCTCCGGCATTCTGTCCCACCATTCTATCAGCGCATACTGATACGAGATGTCTGGGTCTGACTTAATGTCCATCACCCACGGTGTATGATCTGGGGACAGTGACACCACAAGTTGCTCCTACCGTCTCTGTTGACCATTCCTCCCCTGGGAGGCTGATGACCACCGACTGATCCGGCTCTGTTTTAGCTGCGTCGCACCACGCTTTAACCTCTAGCGGGTCCATGCCGGTACTTTTGGCGTGTTCACCTGCTGTATCAGGATCCCGGACAATGCCCCCACGTGTAGCGCTACCCCCAGTTAAGAGAGCCGCTGGATTTATTCCGGGCCCCTGCATACAGCTCCGCCAACCCCCGGCAATCTTCTCAGCCCGCCCTGGCACAGTTAGTCTAGAGGCGGCTACCTATCACACTCTATCTATTGAGAGGTAACCGCTAGATGCAATGATAACACACTGATAGCAAGTGGTAAAGTATAACTATCTTTACTTTAAATAGAAGGCACAGGTTAAAACATAACACATAACTTGCTTACAGAGCCCTGTAGCAGTAAATATAATGTACTCTAATAGCGTAGCGTGGTCATGCGCCACATGCAGCTAAAATTATCTATGTGCCCTGTGGCGCACCAAACAATATTTTACCCCTAGTCAGGCCTGACACAGATCTATCTCAGTCTTTAGAATAACACTTTCTTTGCATGCAACTTGAATGGTGGTGCACTTGCAGGAACAAACTTGTAATCCACAAGGTAGACAATCAAGGAACGCATCACTGGAGACCCTTTGACTCAGTTCCGCTACTAGTCCCCAGTGAAACAGCAAATAAAGGCCGGTGGGCCAAGGCAGTCTCTAGGCCTAACAACAGTACAGCCTATTGGATTGAGCAGGTGCTCGCTCACCACTCCGGACGCGATCCCAGTCCGGGACTTCCACCGGCTGTGTCTCCGCACACAGCGCCTGCAACGGTCGGGTCTCCCATCCAACTAATGTCAGCAACTTGAAACAGTCAGATGCCACTCCGGCTCGCAGTGGGGTGGAAGGCTCTTTGGAAGTTGTGCAAGGCCCCAGGCTTCAGGCCCTGCACTCCAGCAGATCCGCACAGGAAGACCTGTTGATAGCAGCGCGGCGTCCAAAGAGACCGAGCTTGGCCTCGCCCCCTCATTTTATCTCCCACCCACAAGTCTCTGCGGTGGCAACAATGCACCCTGGGTGCCGAACGGGGTTCTGGGTGATGTAGTCCATAGAGCCTTAAAGGAGACCCCGCTACAGGTCATTGTGCCTTTATTCGGCTGGGAATAATACCATCTCCACTGCTCCCTGTATCCTTGGTATTTTCTGGCTCCAAGCACATAACCTGCACATAGACTGGAGTACAAAAAAAGTTAAATTCTAATCTCCGTGTTGCCAGCAATACTGTCACCAGCTTTCTGCTATGGACACCGCTGCTCTTATACTGTGTGTTTTTGTCTTGAAGCTGATTCATCACATTTTGTTCCTTCACATTATATCATGCCTTTCTGGACGTCTTTCCGATAAAAAGAAGGTTGATACTTTACTCTGCATTGTTTAAATGATTGTCTAACTGAGCTCCTACGCTCTCTGCTATTTTTTTTAGCAGAGACCCTAGAGAATAAAATGGCGATCGTTGCAATATTTTATGTCACACTGTATTTACGCAGCGGTCTTTCAAATGCAATTTTTTTCCAAAGCAATACACTTTCATGAATAAAAAAAAAAATAATCTGTAAAGTTAACCCAATTTTTAATTTTTTTTTGTATAATGTGAAAGATGATGTTACTAGTAAATGGATACCTAACATGTCATGCTTTAAAATTGTGCACGCTTGTGGAATGGCAACAAACTACGGTACTTAATATCCATAGGTGACGCTTTAACCACTTACATAATGGACCATAGTAAAATTACGCCGGCAGAAACCCTCTTCCATCCTTGGCGGGAGCGTCATTTGACGTCCTCCCATTCTTGCCGCCCCTGCAGGCCCCCGGGCATGAGGCGTGTCCCTTGGGACACAGCCCATCTCAGATCAGCATAAAGAGCCAATAAAAATGTCTCTTTACCACAAGACCGGCTGTGTCCAATCACATTACATGCACTTTCCCCATGCACAGCGCTTGTGTGCACCCCTAGGGGCGCGCAAAGTGGCGATGGGGAGGGAGACTTGTCACCCTGACACAGCCCATCTCCGATCGCGGTAAAGAGCCAATGAAATTGGTCACAGCCTGTCACAGAATGTAAGTAAACCACGGTAACAAGCTGTGATCGATCGTGTGTGAGGAGGAGATTGTGGTAACAGCTCGTTACCGTTTACAGTGCACACCAACACACACTGATTGCCCCCCCAGTAATAAAGAGGACCTGTCACCAGCCCATCAGATTACCCGAGTACCTGTCACCAGCCTATCAGAGTACCCGAGTACACATTTTCCAAAAACTTCTGGAAAAAAAAATGAACTATTCAAAAGACTCATTATGTCTCATAGATTTTACGTTGGAGTGTTTGCATTCCAAAATGGTGTCATTTTGTGGGTAATTCCACTGTCTTGGTGCTCCAAGACCTTCAAAATTGTGATAGGTAGGAATGAAATTAGATGTGTAGTTTATGCTCCTAGAATGTCTCAAGGTACTACTTAAATGTTAGACCTCTCTATGTGGCCAGGCTGTGTAAAAGTCTCACACATGTGGTATTTCCATACTCAGGAGGAGTAGCAGAATGTATTTTGGGGTGTAATTTTTGCTATGTACATGCTATGTGTTAGAAATATCATATAAGTTTACAACTTTGTGTAAAAAAAATTAATAAAAATATGTTTTAATTTTCTTTCCACGTTTTCCAAAGACGTGTGGAAAAAATTAACCATTTAAAAGACTCATTATGCCTCATGGAATATATTCTGGGGTGTTTGCTTTCCAAAATGGGGTCATTTTTTGGGTAATTCAATTGTCCTGGTGCTCCAGGGCCTTTAAAAGTGTAATAGGTCATTAGAAAATTGTATGTGTAATTTATGCTCCTAGAATGCCTGACGGTGCTCCCTGCATGTTGGACCTCTGTATTTGGCCAGGCTGTGAAAAAGTCCCACACATGTAGTATCGCCATACTCATGAGGAGTAGCAGAATGTATTTTGGGGTGTAATTGGAAGTATGCATATGCTGTGTGTGAGAAAAAAAACTTGATATTTTGACAATTATGTGTGTAAAAAAAAAATATAAAAAAAATTCTTAACCACTTGCGGCCCGCCTTATAGCAATATGACTTTGGCAAAGTGGTTTAGTTATCCTGACCGGACATTATATGACGTGATCAGGATAACGAGCCGGCGTGGGGTAAAGAGTCTCTGAGGGAGGCTCTTTACCACGTGATCAGCTGTGTCCAATCACAACTGATCACGGTGTAAACAGGAAAAGCCGTGTATCGCCTTTTCCTCACTCGCGTCTGTCAGACGCGAGTAGAGGAGAGCTGATTGGGTGCTCCTCTGACAGGGGGGGTCTGCGCTGATTGATTATCAGTGCACCCCCTCCAAGGATGCCCACCCAGGACCACTAGGGATGCCACCAGGACCACCAGGGATGCCCACCACTTGTGACCACCAGGGATGCCAATCAGTGCCCACAATTTATGCCAATCAGTGCCCATCACTAATGCCTGCCAGTGCCTCCTTATCAGTGATGCCCATCAGTGCCATCTATCAGTGTACATCAGTGCCGCCTTTCAGTGCCCATTAGTGTTGCCTATCAGTGCCACCTATGGGTGCCCATCAGTGGCACCTATCAATGCCCATCAGTGCTGCATATCAGCGCCTATCAGTGCTGCATATTAGTTCCCATCATCGGTGCCCATCAGTGCCACCTCATTGGTGCCACCTCATCAGTGCCCATTAGTGCCTGCAAGGAAACCACCTGGATTGAGCATCTTGATAAACCCTTTTTATAAATAGATTACCTCAATTTTTTGATCAGGTTTGTAGGGTGTCGTGTGCTCCTACTAAGTTTTTTATCCACTGTGGACATTTTTACCATCTGATTGTCCATTACTGTTGATACCACTAATGGTCTGCGATCAATTTAGCTCCATCTCCAATTACAATTAGCAAAGTTTCTTATTCCAATAACAGTAGTTATCTTATACATTTTCTGTCCGTATTTATATCCCCTGTGCTATGCTTCAGTGCTGTCTTGTCTATAGCATTTCTGTGCATACCTGCAACCTGTTATTTTGCATCTGACTACTGTTACCAACTTGGCTTGTCGTGACTATTTCTGAAGTCTGCCTGCATTGATTTCGGCTTACTTCTGACCATGCTTCTGCCTGTTCCCTTTTCTGCTGCTCCACTGATCTGTTACCGTCTTGGCCTGCATCCTGACATTGCTCCTGCCTACGCATCTGCACCTGGTCCGTCTGCCTGTGTATGACCCGGTTTGTCTGACTTTGCTTCTGTCCCCATCGCTTATGGACTTCCTGCTGCAAGCCTCTGCCTATTCAACTGGTTCTGCTCACCGCTGGTCTGCTGCTAGCCTGTGCCTTTCCACTATCTCCAGTACCAGCCTGCTCCTGTATCCTGCTCACTGGTGTCCATCCAGCACTCTTGCTCCACGGCGGTCTACTGATGTATTTCCCTGCTTGATCCTGAGAGTACATCCAGCCCTACTGCTAGAAAGACCAACAGGCACTCTTGCCCATCTGCACTCCTGTGCTACCTGTCTGCTCTATCAAGGGGCCTGAGTCAGAATTGTAAAATAGGCCTTCCGCATTGCATCAGGCTCTTCCACCAGGTACGTGACATTATACAGTATTTCCAGTATTCAGGGCAACCCATTAGGACTTAGGAGGTATAGACTTTGCACTAAAAGCTGTGCATAGTAACGGATCGGCTTCTAACTTTAGCTTGTTCAGTTAAGCTTTGAGAATAAAACCTGGAAGCTGATTGGTGTTGTGGAAAATATTATGAAGACGTATTTAATATGTATTGTCATAGTGCCACCCAGTGTTAGTACTTCCGCAACCCGCTCTAAAGAGCTGACTGGGGCAGTCTGAGGCTGGTTGAATCCCGTCTGGTAGTGGAAAACGTCTGGAGGTTGGAGTGTGATGTTTGCAGCGTGCGGATATGCTCGCCGACGAGGGGCCCTCTGTACATTAGCACGGACGATCGTTGAGGAGGGGATATGCTCGCTCTGCAACTACATCATTGGTTATAGGCAGATGCGCGCTCTTGTTTTGGCGGTGTGTTGATCAGCATTGGTCCTGATTCGTAGCACGCGCCTGCAGATAGCCTCCCACAAGCAATAATAGTATAATCTGAATATGCGTTATTCTATGGAATAGCATAGAATAAGGATTCCTATCAGCGGTAATATGAGAGCTTGCGAGCGTTTTCAGAGTCAGGGAAAGCGTCCATGTTTTAAAGCAATACGGCTTCCTTTGCTGGGAGCATACACGATTTCCCTGCCCGGACACGCCCATAAGGCTTTTGCCATCATGTTGTTGAATATGTTGTTGTATTGGAATTATATTGTATGTATGTAAATAACCCTGTTGGAAGGGATATCTTTATATGGACATTTGCTGTGTAAAGAGGACATCATGTGATGACCACTCCCATGGAGGTCAGATGCTGTGTCCTCACTTCCTATGGAGGAGGTCACATTCTGTGATGACCACTCCCATGGAGGTCACATGCTTTGGAGTTTAATAAAAAGGCTTTTGAGGGCATTGGCATGGCAGTTGATGCTGGGAGGCTTTGATGATGAGACCAGTCTGGTGATGTTTCTTGATTTGTATGAATGGGACGAATGAATGGTGAGTGAATCTTAGATTAACATGCATTATATCACTGAGACGAAATGTGTTACTATTAGAGACACGATATCTGGCTGTATGCTCTGCGTACAGCCTAATTTCGCTAACAGAATGGCGGGCCAGGACCTTTGGGAATAGATGGGGCCCCCTTTAGGCATCAGGTCGAGATGGGGGAGTATGGATGCACGATCCGATACGTGGGGGCTCTGCTCTGTAAAAGAACACATTTTTCGTCTTTTTGAAATGCTGTAAGTTTGCAGTATGTGTGTGTGTGTGTGTGTGTGTATGTCTGTGAATCCGATTGTGCATGTGTGTGTGTGTGATTTTGTTGGGAGAGAGATCGTATGCCTGTGAATTCGATCATGTGGGTCTGTGTGTGGATGTCTGTGAATCCGATCGTATGTGTGTGATTTTGTCATGGATCGTTTGTGTGTGTGTCTGTGTGAGTGTCTGCTGTATAAGAGATGTATGAGAGATGCCTGTTGTGTGTATGTGTAAGTGTGTGTGTGTGTGTGTGTGTGTGTGTGTGTGAATGTATGAATTTTATATGGTGTTTAACTGACTAGATTGAAGTTGTGTAGAGAAGCTTAAAATGGCTGCTGCCATGTGCTTTGGTGGGGGGGGGGGGGGGGCAGGCAGCATGGCCATCAGTTACAATTTGGTGGGTCTCTGTGTATCTTTTGACTACAAGTTTGATGCATATGGAGACTGTATATTGTATATGAAATGAAGGTATAGCTGTGGTTCTTAGTGCAGCCTACACTGAGCAGTTTGTAAGTAGATGATTGTTTGGGTGCCATGTGGATTGGGGGAAGGGCAGCCCACTGCTTACAATGGAGAATGTTTTGTGCTGGAGGGGCTACGCCCTGAGAGATGATAATCTGATGTACTGAGAAAGCATAGAAGCAACATTGTGGTGAAAGGAATGTTGTTGTTTTTAATGTTGTGCATGTAACTAACGTTTTTGAATGTGCTGTTTAGTTGGCCAAAGGGTCTTAAAATGTTTGTAAGTGCTCATGTGGTGTCTCAGGTGTGTGGCTTTGTGGAGATGGCATGAGCCTTGTGGAGTGTAGCTGACTCAAGACACACATTTTTCAGTGGATTTTGATGGTCATTTAGAAAAGTTTTAATGTTTGTCAGTGTTTGTGGAGATGTTTTGGCTAGTAGTGAAGAGGTGCTGGTTTTGGCAGGAAAAAGTAAATGCTTTAATGGCGTCATTCCTGGCTTTTGTTGTTGGCCCTGTGGTTTGTCTGCCATCTTGAGGCACAGTTTCTCCTTGGCCTGTGGGTATCTTATAAGGGAAGGTGCAGCCACCTTTCCTTTGGGTGCTATACCATGTGACCGTGCTGTGGCATTCGTCGGCTGTCTTGCTGGTGGAGTTTCGCGGCCTTTGGGGCAGATTTTGATGTTTGGTGCGAATTGAGTAGTGAAGTCTTTTCTGTGTTGGAATCTGGTAGAGACCATTTTGGTTTTCCTTTGTGTGTGGGAACCCATGTGGTCTTGCGTTTTTTATATTTAAGTGTTCATTTGATGGGGGGCGTGACCGGATGTGAAGGCGGCAGGACGTGTATCGGTGAGCTCCGCGTCTATCCTGCTCCTACATCCTGATTTGGGAGCCAAATAGTCCGGTTTTTCGGTACTTTCACTACCAGGAAGTGCTGAGTGTCAGTGGGCATGAAAAAGGGAGCCTCGAGGGCGGGAAATCAGCAGCAGAAGTCCCAGCGCAGGACCCGCTCTACACGAGGCCCTGACACGAGTCCCGCCGCCGCCATCTTGCCTTCCCCCAGCTATACTAAGGCAGAGAGGGAGAAAGCCAGGAGAATGGCGTCTGCGGCAGCGCTTGCCGCTGCGAGGTCGGGGTCGGGCTCTGAAAGCTCAAATAAGGAATCTCCATCGGTTCCCCCGGTTGTGGACTCGGCGCAAGAGGCGATCACCAGGCCCATCCTGGAGGCTATAAATGAAAGTAAATCGGCTGTAATGGTGAGCATAGACCACCTAACTATGGAATGCAATTTAATAAGACATGATCTGGACAAAATGAGGGGCAGGCTGACTGAGGCAGAGGACAGGATTTCTGGGGTGGAGGATGTGACACACTCTCAGGGCAACATGTTATCAGAACTGAGGGATATGGTGAAGTCACTGCAAAGCAGAGCTGAAGAGGCAGAGGACAGGCAGAGGAGAAATAATGTGAGAGTGGTTGGCCTGCCAGAAGGAGTGGAAGGGTCCCAGTCTGCCTCTTTTGCGGAATCGCTCTTTAAGAATTTGCTGGACTTAGGGGAACTTCCACCAACTTATGTGGTGGAAAGGGCCCATCGTGTGCCCACAGGCCGGCATCCTCCTGGAAAATACCCCCGTCCCTTCCTGGTACGGTTCCTTAATTACAGGGACCGCGATATGATTTTGGCTGCCTCTCGGAAGCGTCCTGAATTGAAGTTTGAAAATGCCAAAGTAATGCTGTTCCCGGACTTCTCTGCGGAGACCCAGAGGAAAAGACGCTCCTTTAACGATGTGAGGAAGAGGTTGAGAGACAGGCATATCCCTTACAGTATGCTGTACCCAAGTAAGCTGCGGGTGCAATATAATGATGCAGTCAAGTTCTTTGATTATCCGAATGAAGCTTCGGAATGGCTGGATAGACACCCATGACAACGGCGAGAATCATGAGAAAACATGCAAGTATTGTTTTATTCATCTGCTGTGCCTCATTACTTTGGCACCCTGTAGGGGAACTATTTTGCACACTTTTTGGGTTTGTTTGAAGGCCCGGATCCTACGAACTGTTATGGGTTATCTCACTGTGTGCTAATGTTGTGAAGCTCCTCTATAAAGGGAACTATGATAGTATTTTTCTTTTTTCTAGTATACCTTATTTTTATACTTCGACTGTTTCTTTTCATAAAAAGGAAAAAGAGAAGAGAGGAAAAGTACCAAAGAGAAAATTTGTATTTCTTTTTCATATTTTTATATTTTGCTCCTGGACTAGATATTGTGGTGTCATAGCCATTTCTTTGCAACTATTGCTTGTTCTAAAATGTGGTTTTGTTGATCTGCCCATAGGTGGCGGTAGTGCTTTGTAAATGCTAAATTGAACAACAGAGTGCTGATATTTGATTATGCTCCCTGGATATATAATTTTTTTCTTATTTTTGGGTTGACGTGGAGCTCACGGATCTCAAAGGACCAACTTTTTGTTTTCTTTTTTGGTTGGTGCTGCTGGACTATAGACGGACGGTTATGACCTTCCAATTTTGTTCGCAGGTTTTTTGTTTTTGTTTGGGACTCAAAGCTGCATACCGGAAATTGTTGTTCTGTTTTGTGTTGGTTTTGTCTGGTATAATGGCAGGGGGGGTGGGGGGGGGTTTCGTCTACATAAGTAAAAGGGATGTTTTTTGCTCGGTTCTCTGCTCTCTAGGTCGGGGGATCCCCACTGTTAAGAAGTGGGGGTACACCATTGCCTCACAGCCTCTGAAGACGGGAGGTCTAATCCTATGTTCATTAGTCGGGGAATATGACAATGGCTAATTTGGTCAAGGTTGTGTCCTGGAATGTACGTGGCCTGAATAGTAAGTTTAAAAGAGCCTCGGTATTTCAATATTTAAAGCTGGTCAGGCCACATGTCGTTTTTTTACAGGAGACACACCTGGACGGCAGCAAAATTCTGGCCTTGCGGAGGCCATGGATTCAGCGGGCATTTCATGCCACTTACTCTAATTATGCAAGGGGGGTAGCAATTCTAGTCAGTAAAGCTGTCTCTTGCAATATTCATCAGGTATTTGTGGATCCGGGGGGAAGGTATGTGGCCCTGGTGGTGGATATAAATTACTGTAAAATGTTACTGGTGAATGTCTATATACCCCCTCCTTTTAATGTGCAATGTTTGTATGACATGTTGGTTAAATTGGCCCCTCATACACATCTCCCAATGTTGTTTATGGGGGATTTCAATGCTACATTGGAAGCATTGGACTCCTCAAATGTGGGAAGACAGGGCTCCCCGGATTTGATGACCTGGACAGCGGTGGCTGGTCTGTCTGAAATATGGCGAGCTAAAAATCCATATGTTAAATGTTTCTCTCACCTATCCCAGGCGCATCGCTCATCGGCTAGAATAGACCTAGCGTTTGGTAGTCCGGTGATGATGTCGTTTGTTAAAGAGGTTACTTATTTGGCGGGGGGTTTATCTGATCACAACCCACTTTCCATTTCCCTGGCCCTCTCTTCTGGGAGGGGGGGCAGGGGGTGGAAACTCTCCCCGGGGTGGCTTCAGAATGAGAATGTCAATACGCATATACAGGCTTCGGTCACTGAGTATTGGGAACAGAACCAGGATTCGGCTGACCCTCGCATGGTATGGGACGCGTTCAAAGCGGTGGTTAGAGGGGAAAGTATATCTGCTATAAAAAAGGAGAGGGTGGAACAACAGGCGGAAATTCAGTTAATGCAAGACAGGGAGAGGGAATGTGCAGAAGCCAATGCCACGGCTCCCTCGGGAGCCTCTTACACGGCTTTGTTGGAGGCCCAAAGGAACCTAACGTTGCACTTCAACAATTTAGCGCATACAGAAGCTAGACATAGAGCTGAATCTCAGTTTGCGGAGGGAGACAAAAATGGTAAGCTCCTCGCCAGATTGGTGGCTGATACTCGCCAGCTGTCAGTAGTTCCTGTTATTAGAGGTAAAAATGGAGGGCTGGCCAGGGACCCCGCGGACATACTCACGGAATTTCAGGATTTTTTCTCTTCTTTATATGCGCCTATCCCTCCCTATGACAGTTTAGAGATGGGGGACCTGTTAAAAGGTCTTCCTCTTCCGAGACTTTCGGAGGATGAGTGTGGGTTGTTGGAGGCTGAGATCACAAATAAGGAAGTTGTAGCTGCAATTTTTTCATTTCCCCCTCATAAAGCCCCGGGTCCGGATGGTTTTCCAGCAGACTTTTACAAAGCGTACGTAAATCAATTGGCGCCTAGGCTTACATCCCTCTTGGCACATTGTTTAGAGACACGGCAGTTGCCGCAGTCTATGATGGAGGCATATATGATCTTGCTTCCCAAACCGGGTAAAGACCCTATGGAATGTGCTTCTTATAGGCCGATTGCCCTACTAAATATGGATCTGAAAATCCTTACAAAAGTTCTGGCTAGGCGGCTGGCGGGAGTAGTAGCTTCCCTAGTGGATATTGATCAGACGGGGTTCATGCCTGGTAAATCTACAGACACCAACCTCAGACGTTTATTTACCCACCTTCAAATTCCAAATCTGTCCGCCACCACTAGGGTGGTGGTTTCAATAGATATTGAAAAGGCGTTCGACTCCATTGACTGGCAATTCATGTTGGCAGTCCTGGAGAGGATGGGCTTTGGCCCGACTTTTCGAACGTGGATTTCGTTATTGTATAGGGCTCCTAGAACGGCGATTCGTATGGGTACTCATACCTCCCCTTTCTTTCAGCTTGGTAGGGGCACTAGACAGGGCTGTCCACTGTCGCCTTTCCTGTTTGCCCTGATGATGGAACCTGTGGCGATAGCTCTGAGAACAAATGGAGAGGTTAAAGCGATACGGGTGGGAAATATTGACGAAAAGCTGGCATTATATGCGGATGACATGCTGCTATTTCTGCAGGACCCTAGAGAGTCGCTAGAGGCAGCGTTGGGCGTATTGAACACCTTCTCAAAATTTTCTGGCTTGAGAGTCAATTGGTCTAAATCTTCTATCTTGGCACTGGATGCTGGGGCCAGGGCTGTAGCAGACCCGGCTCTTCCGTTGCAGTGGGTCAGTCAAATTACATATCTGGGTGTAAAAATTACAGCGAATGTAAGTGATTACATGCCTCTGAATCTGACTCCGCTTCTTGTCTTTTTTAAGCAGCGGGTTGTGGCTTGGCAGAAGCTACCGTTGTCTCTTATAGGGCGTATTAATCTTCTGAAAATGAAAATACTCCCAGTAATCCTGTATTTTTTGCGGAATGCTCCCGTCTGGATCCCTGGGTCTTTCTTCAAAAAATTGGATAGCCTTACCAGTACTTTCTTGTGGGCACCTAAACAACCGAGGATAGGGCTGAAAGTTTTGCAGGAACCGTGGGGGGAGGGGGGTTTAGCCCTGCCTGATTGGCGCAGATATTATCTGGCGGGGCAAATGGTTTTTGTGCATAGGTGGCTTACTGAAGACAATGGAGACTCCGCAACGGTTCTAGAGGCAGCTCAATTGGGCTCGTATGAGTCCCTGCGGGTTGCCATTCATAGGGGGGTCAGGATGGACCTTCCGCTGACAGCATCTATGAAGGCCACGGTTAAAGCGTGGGGGGAGGCGGTGGGTTTGGCGTGTCCCCATTACAAGGGTTTTTCCCCGTCCACCCCAATTTGGATGAATCCTAAATTGTTGCATTTCTACTCCTTTGATGACCCAATGGGGTGGGTGTCTATGGGGATAAAAACTCTTAGAGACATCACGGTGTTTGGAGAGTTGATGACTTTTGACCAGTTAAAAGCCCGACATGACCTATCGAATTTTCATTTCTTTCGGTATATTCAATTGAAACACGCATTTCTCACGCAATTTAAACATATGACGATTGAATCTGTCCCGTCAGACCTGGAAAAATTACTAACAACTGAGGACCTTCCAAAGACGCTCTCGGTTTCTTATAAAAAACTATTTGTGACGAGCCCTGTGAGGATGCGTAAGTGCAGGGAATGGTGGGAGGCCGAGGTTCCAGATATTCAGGGGGAGGATTGGGAGGACATGTGGTCTCACCCTTTTCAACACCTGGTAGCAGCGAGAGATAGACTGATCCACTTCAAGTTTTTACACAAGATATATTATACGCCGGCTAGACTGGCCTCCATTTACCCGATGGTGTCGGCAGAGTGTTGGAGATGTACCTATGCTCCGGCGGATGCTGAGCATGTGTTCTGGAGCTGCCCTCTGGTCAAACATTTTTGGCAGGAGGTCACCTCATGCATTTCAGAGGTATTGATGGTCCCGATCCCAATAACAGTTAGAGTATGTCTCCTGGGACTGGTGGAGGAGGTCGTTCCGTCCAGGGCACATAGAACTTTACTGAGCATTCTCCTATTCTATGGGAGGAAATCCATATTGATACGCTGGCGCAAGCCAGGGGCACCGGATGTGTGCTTCTGGAAAAGCCAGATAAATGCTATAATGCCATATTACAAAGCCACTTACTTATCTAGGGGATGTGGAAAGAAATTTGACAGGGTGTGGCAGGCCTGGTATAACTCGGACAAGACTGTGGGTTAAAGAAAGATGGGTAGCAAGGGGGAGCTTGTTTAACTATCCTGTTTAGAGGAAAGGGGCTTTCTCAGAACTATGTGGGGCATGTCTTAATGTCTTAATGTATGAAGGTGTAAATGTATAACTATATAATGTCGGGGGGTTGGGAGGGGGTGGTGGGGCGATATTAAGTGTTTTTCCTTCCTGGTTGATCACAATCTCCTGGACTGGGGGGGGGAACTGAGCAAAAAAAAAAAAAAAAAAAAAAGGGGGGGGGGAGGGGTATATATGTAAGTGTTGTATTAGGTCGGTAGATGCAATGCTAGATACTCAGGTTTTTTTCGTTTGATGCCTGTATTTAAGTGGTCCTGGGCCCTGTTTGGTCCAGTACTGACCTGGCGGTTTTAGCCAGGTCAGCTGTGTGTGTATGGATGTCATGTAAAAATTTCAAATAAGCAATAAAAAGAAATTGTTAAAAAAAAAAAAGTGTTCATTTGATGTCAAATGTTTGTCAGTTTTTGGCTGGTAGGGAAGTTTGTGCTGATTTTGGCGAAATCAAAAACTGCATTGCATGCGTTAATGGCGCCATTTTGTTGTGGCCTGGCTTGTCAGCCATCTTGAGAGGCGTTTACAGTTTGAGATAGGAAGTTCCAGGTTAGAGGTGAGTCGGGAGGAAATAACAAAGACGTTGACTGCTCTTATCTTGTGATTTGCCAGATTTATACCTTTGCATGGGACTATTAACCCATCATTTAGTTCTATAATTCAGTATTGTGGTCAAATTTTTGGGGGTTTTTATTGCATCATCTGGGCATTCATCTGGACTTTTATCATTATATGTTTTCTAATCATTGGACATTATTTTTTGGTATCCAGTGGCTGGTGCCTTTGCTGAGTGTGCACTGCTTTTTGCACATCAGGCCCCTGGATGCTAGATTAACATTTGTTGATTGGCGCAGTTTTCTTCTGTTCTAAGCGTTTACAGTTTGACCTGTGCACTGCTGGGGAGAGTAGTGAGACACCAGGGTGACATACTGAGAGGCTCTTTTTGTTTAATGTTAAATTTGCTAGTTTAAATAGTTTTTCTAAGCATCGTCTTTTGAGTTGAGTAGAGTGGTATCTTGATATATAGCGCGGTCTTACCCCGAGGGGTCCCGACGCGCTTGCGGACACATGCACATGCTGGGGCCCATTTATGGATGGCATCTGGTTGACCTACCAGCATGTCTTTGGAGTGTGGGAGGAAGCTAACGCAGACACAGGGAGAACATGCAAACTCCATGCAGATAGTGTTAGGATGGGGATTTCTCTGTTTTCATTTAAGTGAATGTAAGCTATTGCAGGGTTAGCTGACTTTGCAGTATATGAGCGGCGGTTTTTGTATTGGATTTTGGTTTTAAGTGAAAACTCTACTTTACACTGAATTTTGATAGATTGTAAGACTAACTTTAACTGAGTTTTTGTACAGTGGTGTGTGTTTTTATGTTTAAATATTTGGGAGCTTCCAGAAGGCAATTCATTGTTTTTGAAGCTTGTACTGTATAGCCATCTTTTGGCAGGAGTTTGTATTTGAGTCTCAACTTGTGGTTTGACTTCCAGGGGATGTTTGGGTCAGGGGAGATTCCCTCCCATTTCAAAAAGGGGGGTTTATTCCATCATTTCCTTGACAAAGGTTTTTTTTTAATTGTTGAAATATATATGATGTTTAGCCATGGATTTGTTTTAGTGTCTTAATAGACAAGGTGATGGGGCTAGGCTCCCCCCCCTCTTCCTGTACGTTGATATGTAAATAAACCAGTTTTTTTTTTGAGAGCTGAGCATGCCATAGGAAGTTCTTTTCAGCATTTATGTATCAGAAGAAAGTTGGTGGGAGGAGTTTGGGGTTTTCTGAAAGGTTAAGCAATGAGATTTGTGTTTGGAAGGAAAATGGAAAGCATTTTGGCATTTGAAAGTGTTTTATATTTTGTTCCAGTTTTGTGAAGTTTTATACTGTAATACAGTTTTGGGTAGAGAGCAAACAGGGGGGCATCACCATTATTGTTGTAACATCTAGATACAGAGAGAAGCCACATTGTTCTGTAGGTGGTAAACGGGCGTAAGTGTTCTGTGTGGTTTAGTCTGGCGATGCAGTGTATGGGTGTATAGTGGAAAACGCTTGTGTATGCATACACTGTGAGGGGTAGAGGCCTAATTCGGGGGTTGATCTGTGGTTGTTGCTGTAGTTCCAAAAGTGTTGGGACAACAAGCCATAGAGTTGATGCCTCGGTTAGGGTTTCTAGTTGGGGGACTGGTTGTAGTCCGTCAATCCACCGTAAAAGAAGACACTGGGTGGTGCTCTCCAAAATGGGTGTAACGGTTTACCCTGGACGCAGGGTTAAGACGATAAGCTGATTCGAATCGCCATGGACACAAGGAGGTCTGTGCAAAGGGAAGGAATGGAGGCTTCCCACAGTCAGACGGTCACACGGTGCACAAAGCCTAGTTTTGGGGCAAAGGCCTTTGAACCCCAAAAAGATTAACATAGGTGGTCCAAGGATACTATTTTGGGTATCCCTCTGGAGTGGAAGTAGTTCAGCTGCGGCTTCAGAAATATGTAATGATGAGTGTGTTGATGGAGGTGTAGTACACGTTTTTGTGATTCTCAGAGAAGGAACGTGGTTAAAATTCTCATGCCCGTTTGTTTGAACTTTGTATGGCTGGTCCATGCAAGGTTCTCGAGCTGCTCTCATGTTTGTCCCATTGTATTTTTTTTCTATTGCTGAAAGAGTGAAGGTAGAATTCTGTCTGTTTTGTTTTTTCATTTTTTGTTTTGGAAACTATGAAGTATCTCCCCCACATTTGTATCTGAATGTTTGTATGTAGTAACGTGAATATGTTCGAACTTACCGCGGCGATCCTCCGATGCGTCGCGGCTGTTGTATTTTTGTAATAACGGGAAAAGTAAGGGTTACAGAGGGTTTACATTGAATCAGTTTTGAAAGAATGTCATTGACAATTTACCAATGTACAGGAATGTCATTATTGTGTACCATTCTTTGCAGGTTAAATATGAAGGATAGAGTAATGATTTTGTTTATAAGTATTTTTCAGATCCAAAGGAGCTTCTGGAAGTTTATGTACACAGAGAGCAGGTGTATGTAGACAGCTGTACATATGGATAAATATGAGTCTAAGGAGGTAAAAGTATCATATGTTATTTCATTGTTTCTTTTTTCCTGCACCACACATTTCTTCCTTCAGTCTGTAATGAGGAAGAAAATGGGGGGAGAAGTGATAAATGTAAGAATGACAGTTTTTTTTCAAACAAATAATGTTAACCTCTGTAATTCTAACCAAGTTTGTGCCAAGACTGTCTTTCTTTGATAGAATTTGAATCGGCAAGCAGCAGTCTGGTGAAGTAGGTTCCCATCCCAGATGCTAAGAACCTTTTGTCAATGGTTCCAGGTATTGTAAGCCACGCACAGGTTATGCAGTGACCACAGTCCCGATGTCTGGGTTATTGTCATATGAGGGTTGTTTGGAGGTCAATCAAAACCAGAGTCGTACTTTCCTCATTAGCTGTCACTTATATTCTCGGCTGATGGGGTGCGTGCGATCGTTGTGACATGAACTTCAAAATGTCCACCACAGGGTTCACGAGTCACTCCTGGACCCTGACACAATAACCAGTTTACATTCTTTCCAACCAGGTGACTGGGTCATTGTAAAGAAGCTTGAGGGATGAGACCACGCCAGCCACTGCAAGAAGCGGCTCAACCACACCAAAGAATGAGTAGTATCTTCGTCTATTTATATATTTTTTTGTTTAGTAAATTGTAGCAAGGGTAACGATGAAAAGCATCCCAAGTTATTATTTAAATTGTATTTCCTAACTAGATCAGAAAGCGAACAGGACCGATTGCTTGGTCTGTTCTGAGTCTCCACCGAGTTTTAGTACCCCAGCGATGACCGCGGTACATGCCATTTATGATGTTATTATGGGTATGAGGAGTTTTGACAAACTGGTGAAGACTCCAAACAGACACTTGTCAATGGAATCTAACGATGCATTTTTAGAGGGTAAAATTGGTTAGTTTTAATAGCTCTGCCTCTTGTCGGTTTGGGTATCTAGGCAGCCCACAAGTGTGTTTGAACTTTAGTTTGGTGCTTATGCGGATCTGCAGCTTATAAAGTAATTCCCCCAAAGCAAGAGGTTCATGCGTGTTGGTGAAGCTGTCCCAGCATCTTATGTCGCGGCCGATCGCAAGGATCTGATGGCGCGAGAAATTAAGAATGGCAGGGACAGCTAGAAGGGAGTTGTTCACCAACCCCGACCAGGTCTGGGCAAGGTTTCCTGGATGTACAAGGTGGGGGGGGGGGCTCGAGCTTAGGATACGATTGAACAATTCTCATCCATTAAGGATAGGATTCTTCATGTAACCGTTGAAGCCAGAGCTGTAGCTAAGTGAAGGTTGGGAGTCCTTTTAAGGGTCTGGGAATCTTTGGGGATCTAATTTTTATTTTACAGCGGATCGTGGTTAAAGGAAGTGGGAATATATATACTCATGTCGTTTTTATTTATATTCTTTCTATGTCATGACGAGAGTTTCCTTCATGAGACGCCCCGAAGCCAGACCCACGTACAAGACAGAGGATCACAGACGGATCGGCGATTACTACAGCTCACCATGTTGTGTCCTCCTTTATAAGTCATGCTCCTGAAGAACAGAGTCTACCTTTTTATGGACTCGTATGGACTGTAAGGACTGATTAATTTCCAGGTGTAAGAAGGCATCGAAATACACGTGGGAGCATATGACAAAAAAGGGAGGACTGTTGTGGAAAATATTATGAAGATGTATTTAATATGTATTGTCATAGTGTCACCCAGTGTTAGTACTTCCGCAACCCGCTCTAAAGAGCTGACTGGGGCAGTCTGAGGCTGGTTGAATCCCGTCTGGTAGTGGAAAACGTCTTGAGGTTGGAGTGTGATGTTTTTAGCGTACGGATATGCTCGCTGACGAGGGGCCCTCTGTGCATTAGCACGGCGATCGTTGAGGAGGGGATATGCTCGCTCTGCAACAACATCATTGGTTATAGGCAGATGCGCGCTCTTGTTTTGGCGGTGTGTTGATCAGCATTGGTCCGGATTCGTAGTACGCGCCTGCATATAGCCTCCCACAAGCAATAATAGTATAATCTGAATATGCGTTATTCTATGGAATAGCGTAGAATAAGGATTCCTATCAGCGGTAATATGAGAGCTTGCGAGCATTTTCAGAGTCAGGGAAAGCGTCCATGTTTTAAAGCAATACGGCTTCTTTTGCTGGGAGCATACACGCTTTCCCTGCCCGGATACGCCCATAAGACTTTAGCCATCATGTTATTGAATATGTTGTTGTATTGGTATTATATTGTATGTATTTAAATAACCCTGTTGGAAGTGATATCTTTATATGGACATTTGCTGTGTAAAGAGGACATCATGTGATGACCACTCCCATGGAGGTCAGATGCTGTGTCCTCACTTCCTATGGAGGAGGTCAAATTCTGTGACCACCACTCCCATGGAGGTCACATGCTTTGGAGTTTAATAAAAAGGCTTTTGAGGGCATTGGCATGGCAGTTGATGCTGGGAGGCTTTGATGATGAGACCAGTCTGGTGATGTTTCTTGATTTGAATGAATGGGACGAATGAATGGTGAGTGAATCTTAGAATAACATGCATTATATCACTGAGACGAAATGTGTTACTATTAGAGACACGATATCTGGCTGTATGCTCTGAGCACAGCCTAATTTCGCTAACATTGGTTACTGTGCACAGCTGCACCAGATTCTTTGTGCACCAGTTTTAGTAAATCTCCCTCATGGTGTCTTAGGATTGATGCGTTAATATGTTCCTCAGGATATATGCCCCATCTTAGGTCTGTGATAATGATGGTCCCTTTGAAAAGAGAAATTATATACTGTGTGTAGCGGAACCCCCATAATTGGGGTCGCTATGCCTAAATTTAAGGGGTAGCCTGAGCAAATAGTTAGGCTCAGGCTGTTTGAATTCTTTAGATTGGTTTCTGCTTTGTTGTGGTGTTGCCTGGCAGTACAGTTTCCTTTGACCTGTGGGTGGGGCTGTCACCCAGGTCTCAGGTTGAACCACAGGTAGCATTGCAGCGCGATTGGGTGTCCTCTCTCAGAGGGTGTGGTCACCTGCTGTGCATGCCGGGAGGGGGTACTTTAGGGGCGGGCGCCATTAGGTCCGGAGTTCGGAGGCGATCCAGAGGACCCCTTGGTCCTAAGCACGTACCCCACCTTCGGTGGCCCTCATGGCCAGTGGTACGTGTGTGTGTGTATTTAGCCCCGGGCGCCTTTGGCCCGAGGCTGCATCGTTCCAGGTAGGCCCAGCACCTTTAGCTGAGGCCTACACCAGAGGAGGAGTCCCAGGGTGCCCAAGTGGGGGTGACCCGCTCTGAAGGAGAGGAAACCAGGGGAGGACCTATCCACAGGGATCGGTGAGGCAAGTCACTGTCTCGGGAGAGGCCTGATTGCCTACCAGAGGGAAGGATTCCATAATCCGCCAAAAAGCCTTGTAACTTGCCCACTGGCACCTACGGTCTCAAGTTTTACAAGTGCTGGGAAGTTCGGGATTCAGAAGTTCATATCCTGATCGTATCCTTACGAAATTTACAGTGAATGTTCCGTGATCCACACCGGCTGCTAGGACCGTGAGAGGGGACTATCCGGGTGAGCAAAGCCCACTCAGGACTGAGTGGAGATAAATGACAGTTAAGTGTCGCATGCCTGAACCTGCCTCCCTGTTAAATTCTCCATCTCCAACTTTCCTATCAAGTTTCTACGCAAGAAAAATAAACCTTTCTTTATTGGGTTGAATACTGTCTGGACAATGGCCTTATTAAATACAAAGAGAGAATAGATTTTACCCTACACTCTAGGGGAGAGAACCAACGGAACAGATAACACCGCTCACCCTCTTTTATCAGGAGGATATTGGGCGTGTGGCATGGTGTGTCCCACCTGCTTGTGGAGGTAAGCAGGGCAAAGGATCTGTGTGCTACATGTGGGGGCTCGAGTCTGGGATTTGCAGCTACCCCTGGAAGTTGGACTATTTTTCTCTGATCTCTGTGTTAATACTGTGTGGTCGGCCATTAAGGAAAATTGGACTGCGTCACTACTTAATCGAGAGAAAAGGAGGTACAGGACTGTGCTTTAATTTTTCTAACTGCGTAGTTCGTGGGCGTGTCCTAAAAAGAAGAAAAGCCCGCCAGCTACGTGCAGGAAGAAATTTAGGGGGAGGAGCCCTCGCCAATTGTGAGTTGCACGTGGTGCATTTGGCGCCAAGGGACAGTAAGAGCCTGGACTAGTAAAGAGAAGCAATATGTCTGCCACTCCATGGACTTCCATTTCAACGGGACCTCGGATGTTCCCATCTACCTCTACCATGGACATTGCTCCCATTACTGCTCCCCTCGTGGATACAGGGATCCGGCTCAAGCCTAGGGGCCACTTTACACTTGCAGAGATGCCGAGGCCCTGGGCGTGCTCTGTCCCAGATGTGGTGGCTTGGCTATGCAGATACAGCCATTCGGAATGTGTTTGACCTGGTGGGGAATTTCTATTTGAGGTGGACCAGCCCACCGAATCACCCTGAGCCTACTGGGTCAACTGTATTACAGGGGCTGTTACTTCTGAGGAAGACAACTACGCCTCTACAGCCGAGCCCACGCGCATCACCGCGGCTACAACGGATGCCAAAAATGGAGTTCCAGCCACCATGGAGCCAGCGACGGATGCCAAAGCGGATGCTGCCTCCGTCACTATGGAAGCTTCCATCCCACCCGCCAAGCGGAAAGTGGGATATGTTAAGGCCTCCTGCGGCCGCGGTAGAAGCCTGCCCCAGCGCCTGCCTGAACCGGATCTTCAAAGCGGAGGGATCTCCGGGAAGTCCACGTCAGGGGACGGTAAGGAGGCTGGGGGAACTGTGACAACAAATTTGCCGGGAAAGGGAAAGAAGCCCAGACCCCATATTACTGGTGATGTGTGGACAGCCAACCTTCGGGAACTTTTGTTGTCTGGGGATAGTGTGACTGTGTCCACCAGAAATTATCTGCCTGCCAAAGAGTATAACTCGTCGGATTTCGAGTCCTCCTCTAAACTGGGTGACGATGTGGAGATTTATGAGATCTTCGTCCAGAAGGGTTGGGACAGGATTCAGGTGACCCCGGTCCCGCAACCATAGAGAGGGATCGCCCATGGACTCTGGTGAAACTATGCCCCGAGTGAAAGCCCCTGCTTTGGAGGAGGTTGTTCCCGCACTGCCCGCACCTGCATCGCCTGTGCTCGCTACTACAGAGGGGCGTTTGCCGTTGCGGCCGCCCTTACCAATGTTCGATGCAGTGTCGGTCAAAAGATCCCCGGATGCCATTGTTTTACCGGGAGCAATTGACCGTGCAACCCTGCCACATATTTGCCGGTTGCAGCAGCTCCTCAACAAGAGAGTCGCTAAGGAGTATGGTTGGGAATACCCTTATGTTCCTAGGGAGCTCCTATTTGAAATAGAGGCCTACAGTGAGAGGTGGTTGTCATAGAAGGCTAGCAAACCAGACTGTGTGACTGCACAGAGGAGACTAAACGGGTGTAGGTGAAAGTATAACCGTTTATTAAGATAAGTGGACAGACAAATAACCACCTCCAACAGAACACAGTGCAGCAACCTAACCAAATAACAGTGACTATAGCAAATATATACAATAATGGGAGATACCGGAATCGTAGTGAAAGCCAGGCCGAGGTCATACACAAGGGGATGGAAGCAGATGGGTATGGACGGGAAACAGACAGGAACAGGGAGAGTACAAAACATATTATAGCGCACACATTCAAGAATGACATTTATTCTGCAAGGCTAGTTAAAAACACCTGAACATATACATAAAAATATATACGGGGGTTTGGTCACACTATATGGTCATATAGTGCTAAGCCGACAAACTGCGAGAAAGTACCCCGAATTTTGTGGGTCCTACCCTAGTAATAGAATGAAAGATCCTGCGTCTCAACCATGGGAGCCAAACTCCTCTATGTGGGAGAACTGAAGGGATTCCTCCTATGAACTGGTGGCCACTAATAAGCCCCCCAAAAAAATTTGAGCGCCAGTCGCCACTGTCCAGACCCCTACATTAAAGTGGTTCTAAAGCCAAAATGTTTTTTTACTAATGTATTTCTGGTATTGAGGTAAAATACATTTTACATCTTGCTGTTCTCCCCCACCCCCCTAAATACTTATGAGTCCTCAATCGATCCAACACTGTGCACGGCTGGATCTCTTCTCTCCTCTCTTCCTCTTCATCCAGGGACTTGGAAAGCAGCAGAGGCCATTGGCTCCTGCTGCTGTCAATTGCATGCTGTGAGGAGGGGGCATGGGATGGGGTCAAGCCACATTGTGTCTGTGGAGCTCGGCTCCATAGACGCACACAGCTTGGGCGTGAACACACATGGGTGGCTTGCTATGGGGGCACACAGAGAAGAAGAGAAGATAAGAATAGGTGTGGGCAGAAAACCTGAGAAGAGGTAGTTTGGGGCTGCTCTGTGCAATACCATTGCATAGCGCAAGTGAGTATAACATGTTTATTATTTAATTTTTTTTTTTTTTATGACTTTAGGATAGTAATGATGAGAAACCAAATAAAGACTCTAGCAGTGCAAAAATAAATACAAAGGTTCCGCTTACCACAAGTAAGTCTATTCAGGGGGAATCCTACAATATAAGGGCACAGCTAATCAAAATTCATACAATTCAAAATCATTAGGTATCTTCATATATAAATAGGGTTAGGGTTGTATTATGTTGTTTTATATTATCTTGGCTTATTGATTTTTGATCGTATTTTTTAAGTGGACCATCATTATCACAGACCTTAAAAGTAGTGGCGTGGATCTTGAAAAAGTGAATTGACAATGAAACGCGTTGATCCAAATATATCACATTACAAAAATATAGTCTGTGGACGGATTTATAATGCTCTGTCTCAAACACTAATTGATGTTTAGCATATATTGATATATGATTGTTTTTAACTTTTGTAATAAGTTTGGGTTTTATCTCTTATGTCTGATTGGTACAAGGAAAGTCAAAATTGTATCCCTTCTGTCATTCCCTCTTTGGGTTTGCTGTGTGGTTATATGGTAAATTTATCAATAGTTACAGCAGTTAGTTCCATAGGTCTTCTTGCTTAGGGGGTGTGTGTATATGGTTGGAGACACGAGTGATGGGAAGTGTATTAGAACAGTGGTCGTCGACCTTTTGGACCTTACACACCACTACACTTACAATTTTGAATCCTGTGGACCACTAATAAGAATTTGACATGCTTTATACACACAATCTTCTGGCTCCCCCCCCCCCCCGTACTCTGCATCACACTGCTGCCTAATATAGACTCAAGCTCTGTACTCCCCTCCAGTTTGTGATCAGAAAACCCATCCTTCTTCACCTCCCACTCTCTGCACTACTCCTGGCACCTCCCTCTGAGTTCACAGGAGCCCGTACTACAGAGGATGCATCGGGTATCAATCATTATTGACTGTTAGCCAGCATTGAGAACTACACTGGAAACAATGTATAAAGTGGAGGGGGGAAAACATTGGAAACAACACTGGGCAGTACACATCCACCACAATGTTGATTTGTGGCAGAAACTAACATTTTTCTTGTGGACCATTAGTGGTCCACAGACCACTGGTTGGTGACCGCTGTATTAGAACCTCAACAGTACATAGTACAGTAAATATAACTTGTGTTAAGGCAAATTTGTCAGTGAACATAGAGGTAACAAATGAAAAGCATATGATACAGCATATGAATAGTTCTTCCATTCTGGTAGTCATAGGCTAGATTCACACACTGGTGCGGGTGACCACACTGTTCTCTTGGCCGGTGCAAGGATTTTTAACACCCTAGGCCAGTGATGGCGAACCTTTTTGAGCCCGAGTGCCCAAACTGCAACACAAATTATTTTTTTTCCTCAAAGTGCCAACACTGCAGTTAAACTTGAATACCGAGGTTTAGGTTTAGAAAAAACAACTCGTACAGTTGTCCAAACTAATTAACAGCTATTTTTTTTAAAAGAAACACAATAACAGAGCCTTCTGTTAAACACTTTTTTTTTTATTGAAAAAAAAAAAACCCAACAACTGTACACGTGCATGTATTTTTGCATAAGGATACATTTGCTGAGCACTGGTAAGGATACATTTGCTGAGCACTGGTAAGGATACATTTGCTGAGCGCTGGTAAGGATACATTTGCTGAGCGCTGGTAAGGATACATTTGCTGATTGCTGGTAAGGATACATTTGCTGAGCGCTGGTAAGGATACATTTGCTGATTGCTGGTAAGGATACATTTGCTGAGCACTGGTACATTTGCTGAGCACTGGTAAGGATACATTTGCTGATTGCTGGTAAGGATACATTTGCTGAGCGCTGGTAAGGATACATTTGCTGATTGCTGGTAAGGATACATTTGCTGAGCGCTGGTAAGGATACATTTGCTGATTGCTGGTAAGGATACATTTGCTGAGCACTGGTACATTTGCTGAGCACTGGTAAGGATACATTTGCTGATTGCTGGTAAGGATACATTTGCTGAGCGCTGGTAAGGATACATTTGCTGATTGCTGGTAAGGATACATTTGCTGAGCACTGGTAAGGATACATTTGCTGAGCGCTGGTAAGGATACATTTGCTGAGCGCTGGTAAGGATACATTTGCTGAGCGCTGGTAAGGATACATTTGCTGAGCGCTGGTAAGGATACATTTGCTGAGCGCTGGTAAGGATACATTTGCTGAGCGCTGGTAAGGATACATTTGCTGAGCGCTGGTAAGGATACATTTGCTGAGCGCTGGTAAGGATACATTTGCTGATTGCTGGTAAGGATGCCTTTGCTGGGCATTGTTAAGGATGCCTTTGCTGGTCATTTGTAAAGATGGCTTTGCTGGCCATTTTCAAAGATGGCTTTGCTGGCCATTTTCAAAGATGGCTTTGCTGGCCATTTTCAAAGATGGCTTTGCTGGCCATGTTCAAAGATGGCTTTGCTGGCCATTTTCAAAGATGCCTTGGCTGGGCACTGGTAAGGATGCCTTGGCTGGGCATTGGTAAGGATGCCTTGGCTGGGCATTGGTAAGGATGCCTTGGCTGGGCATTGGTAAGGATGCCTTGGCTGGGCATTGGTAAGGATGCCTTGGCTGGGCATTGGTAAGGATGCCTTTGCTGGGCATTGGTAAGGATGCCTTTGCTGGGCATTGGTAAGGATGCCTTTGCTGGGCATTGGCAAGGATGCCTTGGCTGGGCATTATTAAAGATGCCTTTGCTGGGCAATATTAAAGATGCCTTTGCTGGGCAATATTAAAGATGCCTTTGCTGGGCATTTGTAAAGATGCCTTTGCTGGGCATAGGTAAAGATGCCTTGGCTGGGCATTGGTAAAGAAGCATTTTCTTACACAAGGGATAGAGATCTACAATGCTGTGATGGGTACAGGCACAGAATACTTTGCATAGCCACCGGACATTATTGTACATAAGCAGAGGACGAGTCTAATGCCCCATACAAACGATCGTTTTTTTATGCCGTTAAAAATGCCATTTTTAAAAATGGTCATTAAAACCAATCGTGTGTGTGCTCCAGAGCATTTTTAACGACGTGAAAAACGGCCATTAAAAATTTCGAACATGCTCTATTTTTTCACGTAGTTTTTCATGTCGTTTTTTTTAACGTCGTGAAAAACGATAGTGTGTATGCTTTAACGAGGGGAAAAAAAACGCGCATGCTCAGAAGCAAGTATGAGACGGGAGCGCTCGTTCTGGTAAAACTAGCGTTCGTAATGGAGATAGCACATTCGTAACTCTGTAACGGACTGAAAAGAGCGAATCGTCTCTCAACAAACTTTACTAACATGATTCACGAATGGAACTTCCCCTTTATAGTGCCGTCGTACGTGTTGTACGTCACTGCGCTTTGCTTGAGCGGTTTTTTTAATGATCGTGTGCAAGACAGACTTGAGAGGAAATATGAAAAAAAAAACGAAGAGAAAAACGTCGGTTTAAAAAATGGCATGAAAAACGATCGTGTGTATGGGGCATAAGGATCCATTTCTGGGCATTTTTAAAAATGCAATTTCTGGGCATTTTCAAAGATGCCTTGGCTGGGCATTATTAAAGAAGCCTTTGCTGGGCATTATTAAAGATGCAACTTGTGTCTTGGACAGCAAATACTGCATTGGGTAAAGATGCCCTGGCTGGGCATTGGTAAAGATGCCCTGGCTGGGCATTGGTAAAGATGCCCTGGGCTGGACATTTTTAAAGATGCCATTGCTGGGCATTTTTAAAGATGCCTTGGCTGGGCATTTGTAAAGATGCCTTTGCTGGGCATTTGTAAAGATGCCTTTGCTGGGCATTTGTAAAGATGCCTTTGCTGGGCATTTGTAAAGATGCCTTTGCTGGGCATTTGTAAAGATGCCTTGGCTGGGCATTTTTAAAGATGCCTTTGCTGGGCATTTTTAAAGATGCCTTGGCTGGGCATTTTTAAAGATGCCTTGGCTGGGCATTTTTAAAGATGCCTTGGCTGGGCATTTTTAAAGATGCCTTGGCTGGGCATTTTTAAAGATGCCTTGGCTGGGCATTGGTAAAGATGCCTTGGCTGGGCATTGGTAAAGATGCCTTGGCTGGGCATTGGTAAAGATGCAACTTGTGTCCTGGACAGCAAACACTGCATTAGGTAAAAGTAGACATTTGGTATGCTTTTGCACAATTAATGTGATTTTTGCTGTTGTATGCATGCTGATAACTTGTCAAACCTTGGCTCATACTCCGTTAGTTTGAGAGCAACACATACAGCACTCAATTCATCTGTTAGTCTATTTCTGGCATCACATTTGATATAATTCAATGCTGAAAAAAGCTGCTCACAAGCGTAGGATGACCCAAACAAAGTAAGAAAAGCAATCCCAAGTGGTTTTCATTGCCTTAAAATTATTTGGCAGAGAATTCCACACTTTAAAGTGGTTGTAAACCCATATGTAGCGGGTATATACTTTCTATTTTTGAATCTGGTGGGAAAAACTGTGATGTATGGTTCCTCGGGGCCCACCAGGTGGCGCTGTCACTTTGGGCCCGGGGTTGAGTCGTCATTGCAGTGTCGTACCTCTTTTGGCCTCTCTCAGCGGTTGTATGGTGGGGCGGGGAACCCGCCGTGCTTGCTGCGAGAGGGTATAAAGGGGGCGGCCATTTTTTGTGGAGTCGAGCCCAGGCACCTTCAGCCTGAGGGCGGTGGTTCGTGTCGGTCCCCTAGGCGGGTCTAGGCCTAGAGGACGTTCGGAGGTCGTGTTCCATTCCAGGCACCTTTAGCCTGGGGTGAGGTATTCGGATGGAGGTCTGGAGCTCAGTGCCCACCACTGAGTTCCGCGAGGGAAGGAGGTCCTAGGGAACCCCGGGAGTGGGTACCCGAATCCGGAAGGCGTAATGGACCGGGGGGAGCTCCTCACTTGAAGACCCGGTGCAGCATATTGCCAGTGACAGGTGAGCCTTCCATCGGAGACCGCTTGGAAGGAAATCCCCCCTCGCTCGGAGACCGCGACCCACTTTCAGGGAGGAAAGTGGAGAGTTTATTGTGTCTGGGCCTACTCGCACCCACACCTCCTTTTCTGTTCTGTTCTCCAAGGGAGTCAACTGATTGTGTTTATTCAGGAAGAATAAAGGAGTGTTGGACTTTAATGGTGTGGGGTTAATTTACTCTGGCAGACATTGTTCAAGGTAACTCTTGGAATGGAGGTTCCAGGTGCAGAACACTGACCCGAAGGTATTATAAGAACTTTGCTTCCACCACACAAACATCTGCGGTGAGGGCTTGGCGTGGTGACCCCGCTCTCTCTCCTCTAGGATACCCCTAGACAAGAGACAGACGAGCTGATAAAAGAGAGGGGAGAGAGGAGGCTGCTACACATATAATTTTTTTTTTCTTTTTAGCCCATCTGCAAGACAAAGCTATAATGAGCTAGTATTACTAGCATACTAGCTCATTATGTACCACTTACCTTAGATCGGGGCCCCCGAAGCTGTCCGTGTCCCTCTCTCCAGCCGCAGCCATCGCTGAGGCGATAGCCGGAATGTTACTTCCGGGTATCGCCGCTCCAGCCAATCACAGCGCCGCTCCGGCGCTGTGATTGGCCGGAGCGGCGAAGACGTGACTCAGCGCATGCGCGCGGGAGCCGTCAAATTCGGCTAAGCCCAAGCGTTGCTGGGACTTGGCCGAATTTGTGAATGGGATTAACCCCATGAATGCGCCGTTATCTACGGCGCGCATGCGCCGTAGACAGCGGTGCCTGTGATTTTAGTAAATATCTCCTAAACCGTGTAGGTTTAGGAGATATTTCTTGCACCTACAGGTAAGCCTTAATCTAGGCTTACCTGTAGGTGCAAGTTGCAAAAGTGGGTTTACAACCACTTTAAGTATTTCATTTTCCGAACTAGCAACTGTGCTGTCCTTTGTCATCCCTTCACATTCTATCTTCTCAAGTGTGGCACGCAAGTCATAAAATTTATTTTTCCAGATAGAGCTTTCTTGAAATTCCAGTAGCTCCATTTCCAGATTTCCTAAATTTAACCAGTGTAAGCAGGAAAGATCAAGTTCTTCAAATTTGGCTTTATCTGGAGAAGTAAGAAAACACAGGGTTGTTTCCATCTTACGGAACTGTACAAATCTGTTACTAAAATTCTCCTTTGCAACTGCTATAATGCTAGAAAATTCCTTGTAGATTTCATGATGGTTTGGCTTGTCTGTAAATGTTGTAGAATTTTCCAAATGCATTTTTAGATTGGGAAAATATTTCAGCTGCCCACTTTCAAGGTCTCTTTCAAAAACCTGCAGTTTTCTCTCAAATGTTCTGATCACACAAAACATCCTTTCTGCTGTTTTCCCAAAACCTTGCAGGTTTTTGTTCAAGACTAGGGATGGGCCCGGTGCTCGATTCGAACCCACGTTCGAATCGAGCACCGGGCGTTCGCTCGCTCGGCGAGCCCAGAACTATTTGGGCCGTTCACATCACATTCGTGTGATGCGAGCGGCCCCGCAATGCATTGCGGCCGGCGCGGCCGGCGCAGTGCATTGCTGGCTGATGATTGGCCAAGCATGCACTGTGACCCCGCATGCTTGGCCAATCACAGCGCCCGAAACTCGGAGAGCAATAATTGGCTACAGGCAGGACGCCTGTAGCCAATTACAGCTCAGGGGCTTTAGTACACGCCCCACCATTTAAAAGGCCGCCACGCCGTCGGCCCCGGTCACATGAGTTCCGGCTTTAGGAGAGATCAGTCTGCTGATTCTGTCTTTGCTTGATACTGAAAGATTTGCTCTTCTTTGCTAAACCATTGGCTATTTCTTTGCTAAACCATTGCTACCTAAGTCATTGATCGTTCATTGCTGCTGATTGCACAGTTAGTGTGTTATTAGCTGCTGCTGGGGATTAGTCTGGTGCGTGCTTACTGTTAGTACAGTATTGCAGTAGTACCAACCGCAGTGCTGTTGGCACAGCATTGCACCCCAACAGCACCCATAGGACTTCTAGTGTGTTAGTGGCAGCAAACAGAGCTCCTATATTTTCTTCTCAGCAGCACCCATAGGACTTCTAGTGTGTTAGTGGCATCACACAGAGCTCCTATATTTTCTTCTCAGCAGCACCCATAGGACTTCTAGTGTGTTAGTGGCATCACACAGAGTTCCTATATTTTCTTCTCAGCAGCACCCATAGGACTTCTAGTGTGTTAGTGGCATCACACAGAGCTCCTATATTTTCTTCTCAGAAGCACCCATAGGACTTCTAGTGTGTTAGTGGCATCACACAGAGCTCCTATATTTTCATCTCAGAGTCAGAAGCACCCATAGGACTTCTAGTGTGTTAGTGGCATCACACAGAGCTCCTATATTTTCTTCTCAGCAGCACCCATAGGACTTCTAGTGTGTTAGTGGCATCACACAGAGCTCCTATATTTTCATCTCAGCAGCAGCACCCATAGGACTTCCAGTGTGTTAGTGGCAGCAAACAGAGCTCCTATATTTTCATCTCAGAAGCACCCATAGGACTTCTAGTGTGTTAGTGGCATCACACAGAGCTCCTATATTTTCATCTCAGAAGCACCAATAGGACTTCTAGTGTGTTAGTGGCCTCACACAGAGCTCCTATATTTTCTTCTCAGCAGCACCCATAGGACTTCTAGTGTGTTAGTGGCATCACACAGAGCTCCTATATTTTCATCTCAGAAGCACCCATAGGACTTCTAGTGTGTTAGTGGCATCACACAGAGCTCCTATATTTTCTTCTCAGCAGCACCCATAGGACTTCTAGTGTGTTAGTGGCATCACACAGAGCTCCTATATTTTCATCTCAGAAGCACCAATAGGACTTCTAGTGTGTTAGTGGCATCACACAGAGCTCCTATATTTTCTTCTCAGCAGCACCCATAGGACTTCTAGTGTGTTAGTGGCATTACACAGAGCTCCTATATTTTCTTCTCAGAAGCACCCATAGGACTTCTAGTGTGTTAGTGGCATCACACAGAGCTCCTATATTTTCTTCTCAGCAGCACCCATAGGACTTCTAGTGTGTTAGTGGCATCACACAGAGCTCCTATATTTTCTTCTCAGCAGCACCCATAGGACTTCTAGTGTGTTAGTGGCAGCAAACAGAGCTCCTATATTTTCTTGTCAGCAGCACACATAGTACCTATAGTGTGTTAGTGTCAGCACCCATAGGACCTACAGTGTGTTGTGAGCACACATAGGAGCTCTATTTTTTATACTATATACACTACCGACTACAATGGCTGGAAGACCGCCAAGGAGAGGCAGAGCGTGCCGAGGCAAGAACACAGGGCAGGCAGGCTCTGTTTCTAGAGACAACAGTGCTGGCCGTGGACGTGGTCGTGCATCGTCATCAGCACGTGGCCATGGGACACGCTTGTCTTTGTTTTCGGCAGCTGGACATGTGGAGCCGCATCATGCCGAAGGCTTGGTAGAATGGATGACCAAGCCCTCGTCCTCCTCCTCATCCTCTCTCACCCAGGCTCAGGGTACTGGCAGAGCAGCTGCCAACGCGTACTCAATGGCATCATCAGCCACCCCTTCCCTAGACCCACCATGTCCTCCTGAGGAGTCCCCCGAACTGTTTGAGCACAGTGTTGGGTACATGCTCCAGGAGGATGCCCAACGATTCGAAGGCTCGGATGATGATACCCAGCTTGAGGAAGTCAGTAGTGTGCGCGCAGAGAGAGGGGATGCTGAAGGACAGCAATCTGGCAGTACTGTTCCACCAGCTGCAGCTTACTGCCAGGTTTGCTCTAGTGGTGAAGAGGGAGGGGATGATGAGGTCACTGACTCCACGTGGGTGCCTGAAGGGAGAGAGGAGGAGGAGGATGCGGCGTCACATGTCCAACGAGGCAGGATGCCCCCTGGAGGCCAGCACAGCAACTGTACCACACCGCAGAGCTCCGCCTGTGCAGGGCGCTGCCTCTGCACGTTATCACAAAAGTTCTTTCGTGTGGGCCTTTTTTGAGACGAGTGCATCAGATCGCACCACTGCTATTTGCAATATTTGTCTCAAGCGTATCTCGCGTGGCCAAAACATCAGCCGCTTGGGCACCACAAGCATGAGCAGACATATGTCGACCTGCCATGCCGCTCGTTGGCAAGCACACACAAAAGACCCACACCAAAGAACAAAGCGGACCACTCCTTGCTCCTCATCAGCTGGGATATCCATCCCCACTATATCTTCAGTCCTCTCTGAAAGCTGCTCTGAGAGGACTGAAGGTGTAGAATTAGGTGTGTCACAACCAAGTACTTGCAGTACACCGACGTCCGATTGTAGCAGGCAAATTTCCCTGCCCCAGCTGCTGGACCGTCGAAAGAAGTATACTCCCAGCCATCCACATGCCCAGCGGTTGAATGCTAGCTTGGCTAAATTGCTAGCACTTCAACTGCTGCCTTTTCAGTTGGTAGACTCGGCCCCCTTCCGTGAGTTTGTTCAATGTGCGGTTCCTCAGTGGCAGGTTCCCAAACGCCACTTTTTCTCATGGAAGGCGATTCCGTCTCTCTACCGGCATGTGGAAGGCAATGTCCATGCCTCGCTGGACAGGGCGGTCAGCGGTAAGGTGCATATTACCGCTGACTCATGGTCCAGCAGGCATGGACAGGGACGTTATCTTTCTTTCACGGCCCATTGGGTCACTCTATTGGCAGCTGGGAGGGATGCAGGACAAGGTGCAGTAGTGTTGGAGGTTGTTCCGCCACCACGCCTCCAAAATGCTACTACTGGTTGTGACACACCTCTCTCCTCCACCCCCTCCTCTTCTTCTTCCTCCATGTCCTCTTCGAGTGCTCTGTCCTCGGAACCAGCGGTGCTCCGTAGGCGTACAAGGGGCTACACGAGTACGCAGGCAAAAAGATGCCATGCCGTGCTTGCGCTGGTGTGTTTGGGGGACAGGAGCCACACTGGGCCAGAGGTTCTGGCAGCTCTGCAGGGGCAGGCCGAGAGGTGGTTGACGCCACGCCAGCTTAAGCCAGGAATGGTCGTTTCTGACAATGGCACCAACCTCCTCTCCGCCCTGCGACAGGGGCAGCTCACCCATGTGCCCTGTATGGCTCACGTCCTCAACCTGGTGGTGCAGCGGTTCTTGGGCAGGTTCCCAGGCTTACAGGATGTCCTGAGGCAGGCCAGGAAAGTCTGTGTGCATTTCCGCCGATCTTATAATGCCAGTGCTCGGCTGACTGAGCTGCAAAAGGAGCTGAACCTGCCCACGAACCGCCTAATATGTGACATGCCCACCAGGTGGAACTCAACGTTGGCCATGCTGCAGCGACTTCACACGCAGCAGAGGGCCATCAATGAGTACCTTTGCGACTACGGCACCAGGACAGGGTCAGGGGAGCTTGGCTTTTTTTCCCCACGCCAGTGGAGCATGATCAGGGATGCATGCACTGTCCTCTCACCATTTGAGGAGGCCACGAGGATGGTGAGCAGTGACAGTGCATGCATCAGTGACACTGTACCTCTTGTCCACCTGTTGGAGCATACGCTGCGTGGGATAATGGACAGGGCACTTGAGGCAGAACAGAGGCAGGAAGAGGAGGACTTCCTTGCCTCTCAAGGCCCCCTTTATCCAGACAGTGTTCCTTCTGTCCCACCCATCACACAGGAAGAGGATGAGGATGAGGAGGAGGAGGAGGATTGTGTGAGCATGGAGGTGGAGCCTGGCACTCAGCATCAGCAGCAGCAGTCTTTTAGGGATGATGTACAGTCCCAACAAACCAGTGGACTTGTACGTGGCTGGGAGGAGGTGGCTGGCGATCATGTCATCCTCAGTGACCCAGAAGACTCCGGACCGAATGCCTCAGCTAACCTACGCTGCATGGCCTCCCTGATCCTGCAAAGCCTGCGGAAGGATCCTCGTGTTCTTCGGATCAAGGAGAGGGACCATTACTGGCTGGCCACTCTCCTTGATCCACGGTACAAGGGTAAGGTTGCGGACCTTATCTTGCCGTCGCAGAGGGAGCAGAGGATGAGACATCTCAGGGAGGCCTTGCAGAAAGGTCTGTGCAACGCGTTCCCAGAGACTGGGAGGTTACAAACTCCTGGTCCTGGACGACGAGTTGCTGAGGCTTCGGTCAGTAGCAGAAGGAGCGGTGGGGAAGGTGGACGTCTGACCGATACGTTCAGACAATTTTTTAGTCCGCAGCCCCAAGGTATGATCGGTTCCAGCAACCATCGCCAGTGTCTGATATACATGGTGCAGGAATACCTAGGGGCAAGGTCAGACTTGGACACCTTTCCCACCGAAAATCCTCTGGCTTACTGGGTCCTGAGGATGGATCACTGGCCAGAGCTTGCACAGTATGCAATTGAGCTACTGGCCTGTCCTGCATCCAGCGTTCTTTCCGAACGCACATTCAGTGCTGCTGGAGGATTTGTCACCGATCATAGGGTGCGCCTGTCCACCGACTCGGTTGATCGACTGACCTTCATAAAAATGAATCAGTCTTGGATCACCACCAGCTACCAGACACCTGAAGCGGATATAACGGAATAATTTATAATGTCACATCCCTTCAAGACTGCCTATGCTGATGCTGAGTGACTGTCCTGTTATGTTCACTGACTATCCTCTTCCTCCTCCTCAATGATCTATGCCACCACACCAGTGCCTAAGGCACAATTTTTCAGCCCCTGTTTAACAGGGGCGTGTAATTACATTTTTTTAAAAAGATGCTTCGCAACAGGTGTGACTGCTGTGCTCCAAGTACAGTATCTGTGAGGGGTTGCAGTGTTGTGGCACCAGCACCAGTGCCTAAGGCACAATTTTTCAGCCCCTGTTGGGGCGTGTAATTACAATTTTTAGGCAATGCTTTGCAACAGGTCTCATTGCTGTGCTCAGAGTACAGTATCTGTGAGGGGTTGCAGTGTTGTGGCACCAGCACCAGTGCCTAAGGCACAATTTTTCAGCCCCTGTATAACAGGGGCGTGTAATTACAATTTTTTAAAAAGATGCTTCGCAACAGGTGTGACTGCTGTGCTCCAAGTACAGTATCTGTGAGGGGTTGCAGTGTTGTGGCACCAGCACCAGTGCCTAAGGCACAATTTTTCAGCCCCTGTTGGGGCGTGTAATTACAATTTTTAGGCAATGCTTTGCAACAGGTCTCATTGCTGTGCTCAGAGTACAGTATCTGTGAGGGGTTGCAGTGTTGTGGCACCAGCACCAGTGCCTAAGGCACAATTTTTCAGCCCCTGTATAACAGGGGCGTGTAATTACAATTTTTTAAAAAGATGCTTCGCAACAGGTGTGACTGCTGTGCTCCAAGTACAGTATCTGTGAGGGGTTGCAGTGTTGTGGCACCAGCACCAATGCCTAAGGCACAATTTTTCAGCCCCTGTTTAACAGGGGCGTGTAATTACAAATCTTGATCTAATAGTTCACAGCAGGGCCCATTCCTGCGCCCACCAAGAGTAACTATGAGGGCCTACAGTCTTGTGGCAACACCGTCCACCACCACAGGCCCAATTTTTCTGCCCTGTTCAACAGGTGCATGCAATTACAAATCTTGATCTAATAACTCACAGCAGGGCCCATTCCTGCACCCACCAAGAGTAACTGTGAGGGCTTACAGTCTTGTGGCAACACCGTCCACCACCACCACCACCACCGGCCCAATTTTTCTGCCCGGTTCAACAGGTGCATGCAAGTACAAATCTTGATCTATTAACACACAGCAGGGCCCATTCCTGTGCCCACCAGTCTTGTGGCTACACCAACATCTAATAGGGCAAATTTCTGCAGAGTATATACGGCAGGCCCCTACTTTCAAACATCCAACTTACAAACGACTCCTACTTGCAAACGGCAAGAGAAAACAGGAAGTGAGAGGAAATCTACCCCTAGGAAGGGAAATTCTATCCTGTTAGATTTAATTTGGGAAAAAGGTATCTCCTCTCTACTGATGCTTTATCACCAATCCTTGTTTCAATTAAAACCCCACTTTTCCAAAAACATTTGTCATTGGGACGGAAAGTGAGGTGACATGTTCTGAACAGATGTGCAAAGACAGCAAATGTTACAGGGGTGATAACCCCTCCTTATGTTCTCCAAAAAGCTTAAAAATAGTTTTTTTTGGGATGGAGCTACACTTCATAATGTACCTGTTCAGATTCTACTTAAGAACAAACCTACAGTCCGTGTCTTGTTTGCACCACCTATATACTGCTGTTCAGAGTATATAGGGTTGTAGGTATAGGGTTTTTTCTTTCTCGTACATCACGGGACACAGAGCGACATAGTCATTACTAATGGGTTATATAGTTACCGTCAGGTGCTGGCACTGGCAACTTCCAAAACCGGAAGTACCCTCCCCTATATAAGCCCCTCCCATCCGGGAGCACCTCAGTTTTTTGCCAGTGTCTAAGGTGTTGGCCAAGAAGAAACATGTGTTTTTCACTGAGCTTGCGTACAGGTTCTTTTGGGCCTCAGTAAGCTATTCCGGATCCGACCAAAAAAGCTTCATAGCTAAACGGTCGGTACCCGGGCCTTGCAGAGAAGAGCAAGGTTCTGCCTGTAATGCTTCTCTTAGGAGAGCTGGACCCTGGGATCCAGAGCTCTGGTCATACCCACGACCAAGATGTTTTCTGTGCAGGGTGCTATACAGGTCCAGGGGAGTGGAATCCTTGGGAACCCGGTCCCTGAAGGTTTGATTACAATGCCTGCCGTGATAGGTGAAGTTTGGGCTTTTGTGGACCAAACAAAGTCCTGCGGCGGGGAACAGGTAAGTGGGGGCCCCCAGGAACTTGGTTCTATTGGGGGACCCCCAAGCCTAATTTGTCTTTCTGTCTGTTACCTAACGGTATTCCCGCTAATATCTGTGCATGCCTGTAACTACTAAAAAAATGTAATAATTTTTAATGGTGGTCAAGAAAAAAAAAAAAAAAAAGAATGTTTTTTTATATATGTTTAGTATATTAAACTGCGGTACCTGTGTTTGTCCACTAGAGGCCGCTGTGGAATGTTTTTCTTGTCATATGGACTAGTTTCTTCTCAGAGAACAAAGTCCAGGCAGCTGGTGAGTTCTCCTACAGGAAACTGTTTCCTCTGCCATGTTGCAGTGTTCGTCTATCCCCCGGCCTGCGGCAAAGGGGGCCCTGGCTCCTGTCCCTGGTTTCCATGTTTGAAAATTAGCGCCGAGGCGCACGTGGCCGCGCGCGTGCGCGTGCACGCGCCTCTATATATAGAGGTGGCCGGAAAAAGGGGCGGGGCCTGGGGGATGACGCTCTGTGCGCGCCGCAGCGCTTCTGCGCATGTGCGGGCGTCCCAGCAGGTTTTTAAAAAGCCACATTATTGCAGTAAGCTGGCTATGAAGTACAGAGACAGAGCTGGCAACATTTAAAGGCATACAGCAAGCGGTTGATACAGGCATCCCCTAGAAAGGCACATTAGTAGACACCAACTGTGATATAGCAGCAATTGTGCTAGACTATTCTCAGTAAAAGTGGTGTATTACGGCTGGAATACCTCAGCTTTAGGCTTAGGAATATGCCGTCCAGTAGCTCCGGAACTGAATCTTCCAGGAAGCGAAGGGGGTCTCATCGGGCTCTGAGGATCTTGGGCATACTCCTGCTGCACCAGTCTCCCCTGAAGTTCAGAGGTAAGTGACCGTAGAGACCCCGCAGGGGTACTTGGTACTGTGGCTGTCCTCAGTCACCTGCTCCTGTGTATGTAACAGAGGAGGTTTTTTCCTCAGCTCTGGGAGGATTAGAGAGAGATTGTCAAAATTTATCGCTGCCTCCCTGTCAGGGAAAGCACGCCCGATCTCCGTCTCCTCCTTCAGAGTGCCTGTTAGCAGAGCAACAGTCCCATACAGGGATCGACCTGCCTGAAGGGGATCAGGATAAGGTTGATTCTGTTATAGAGGAATCAACAGTGGGGGAACCTTTTCTCAGCATCTCAAGCTGAAAGATTATGGGTTCAGTCTCTGACTAACATGGTCCGATCAGCATTTAAAAATGCACCTTGCGGAACCATCAACCACTACTGTATCCTCGTTGGGGTCGCTAGAAGCCCCCAGACTGTTTGTTCTTTTCCACTTCACCCTTTACTGAAAGGGCTCATTTACCAGGATTGGGAACGTCCTGAGAAAATATTTATTCCCCCAAGAGATTTCCGGTGGTCTATCCCATGGAGGATAAGTTCATCAAAAAAAAAAAAAAAAAATGTTCAAGAACCCAATAGATAAAAGATTGGAGTCCTTATGAAAATCTGCTTGGTGATACAACCAGCAGTAGCAGCTATTGGGGTCTGCTAAGCAGTGAAGGATCAGTTGAAACAGGTCTTGAGGGACTTGACAGATCAGCAGGCTTTGCCCTAGCTGATCTACCTAGAGCCTTAGGCTTTGCGGTTGACGCCATAGAGGATTCAGTCCATCAGGCCTCCCGCCTTACGCTGTCTATAGTACATATGCGTAGGCTCCTATGGCTCAAAAACTGGTCTGCTGAAGCTCCCTGTAAAGAATGGCTGGTTAGCGTCCCATTTCATGGTGAACGCTTATTCAGGGAAAACCTGGACAAATATCCAGAAAATTTCCAGCGGTAAAAATACGCTCTTGCCGGTTAAAAGCAGAGTTAGAGGTCCCTCTTTAAGAGGCCTGCTTCTCCAGTCCCTGGGGCATCGGCTGTGTAACAGTTCCGACGGCCTCCTCGGTCAAATCCCGGGGGTAAAAAACAGGGACAGTAGCAGGGTAATGAGAAACCCTGGGTCAGGGGAGGTACAAAACCTCCCCCAAAGTTAAATTCATGAAGCCCCCACTCAGTCGGGTGGGGGGAGGACTCCAGTTGTTCGCAAGAGACCTGGCGGGACACGATCAAGACAGATAGGTGCTCTCCGCAGTAGGTTTGGGATACAGTTTGGAGTTAAAAGACTCTCCTCCTTCCCATTTTGAGGTCAAACGTGCCAAGGGATCCCCGGAAGAGAGAGTCCCTCCTGTTGGCACTAGAACAACTATTGCTCCAAGGAGTAATTATGGAGGTTCCCCTGGAAGAATGAGGGTTCGGGTTTTACTCAAACCTCTTTACAGTCCCGAAGCAAACTCGGACGGGAGGCCCATATTAATTCTAAAAGGGCTATACAAATTCCTGTATATCAGGACTTTCCGATGGAGTCGATCCGATCGGTGGCCACTGCCCTACAAGGGGAGGATTGGTTAGCCACGATCGACATCAAAGATGCTTATTTGCACATTCCCATCTTTCCAGTCCACCAAAAATTTCTACGCTTTGCAGTAGAAGGGCGCCATTTTCAGTTCAGAGCCTTACCCTTTGGTTTGGCCACAGCACCACGAGTGTTTACAAAAATTCTGGCCCTTTATTGGCCAATCTAAAAACACAAGGTGTAATGATAATGGCATATCTGGATGACTTGTTGCTGATAGACCACTCAGTGAAAAAACTAGACGTGGTCGTTCACAAGACGATCAAGTATCTGGAATCTCACGGTTGGATTATCAACCGAGACAAGTCAGCCCTAAAAACCAGTCAAAAGTCTGGAATACTTGGGGCTAAGGTTGGATTCAGGCCAGAGAAAAATATTCTTGCCTCGAGGAAAGGTGTTGTCTTTGAAAGATTTGATCCACTTAGTGGGTACAAAAAAGACAGCCGTCCATACGCCTGTATATGAGGCTGCTGGGAAAAATGGTGGCATCATTCGAAGCAGTACCCTACGGTCAATTCCATTCAAGGAATTTGCAAGGGGACATACTGTCAGCCTGGAACAAAAAAGTTCAGGCCCTAGACTTACAATGTCCTTGTCCCCTTCCGTTCGCAAGAGCCTCCGTTGGTGGTTGGTTCCCCAGAATCTGGAAAAAAGGAAATCCTTCAGTCCGATTTCTTGGAAGGTGGTCACTACAGATGCCAGCCTTATAGGCTGGGGAGCAGTACTGGAGCAATAGTCTCTCCAGGGCAGATGGTCGGATGCAGAAAAGGCCCTGCCCATCAATCTCTTAGAGATACGAGCAGCCCGGTATGCCCTAGTAGCATGGACATCCAAACTCCAAGGGTCCCCTGTCAGAATGCAATCAGACAATGCCACAGCAGTGGCATATATCAATCATCAGGGGGGCACCAGGAGTCGTGCAGCCCAGAGGGAAGTAAATTACATCCTGAAATGGGCAGAAAAATATGTCCCAGCCATATCTGCGGTATTCATTCCAGGGGTGGAGAATTGGAAGGCGGACTTTCTAAGTCGCCAACAATTATGCCCAGGGGCATGGTCCCTTCATCCCGAGGTTTTCCGGACAATATGTCAGCGGTGGGGAACACCGGATGTAGATCTGCTAGCATCCAGGTTCAACACGAAAGCGGACAGGTTTGTCTCTTGGACAAGGGATCCCCTAGCGTGCGGCTCGGATGCCCTAGTGTTCCCTTGGGATCAGTTCAAGCTGATATATGCATTCCCACCGCCACAATTGTTACCTCGATTACTCCGCAGAATCAGGGTAGAAAAGAAACCAGTGATTCTGGTGGCTCCAGCGTGGCCCCGAAGAGCATGGTACGCGGAGATTGTAAAAATGTCTGTGGGGAGTCCTTGGACCCTCCCACATCGTCCGGACCTGCTTTCGCAGGGACCGATATACCACCCTTCCTTACCAGCCCTAGGTTTGACGGCCTGGCTATTGAAGCCCACATTCTAAAAAGGAGAGGGCTCTCTAATACTGTGGTGTCTACCATGATCAATGCCAGGAAACCGGTATCCAGGCAGATCTACTATAGAATCTGGAAGGCGTACATCGCCTGGTGTGAGGCCAGGAAATGGCATCCACGTAAATACGTAATAGGTAGAATTCTGGACTTCCTACAATGGGCTGTAGATAGGAAGCTTGCCTTGAGTACTATCAAAGGTCAGATTTCGGCCTTGTCAATATTTTTTCAAAGGCCCTTGGCTTCGCATTCACTAGTCAAAGCCTTTATACAAGGAGTGATGCGTATTAGTCCTCCGGTTAATATTCCCATATGTCCATGGGATCTAAACTTGGTTCTGTCGGTTCTACAGAAACAACCATTTGAACCATTACAGCATATTTCCTTAGTGCTTCTCACCAGGAAATAGATTTTTCTAGTAGCCATTTGTTCGGCTAAAAGAGTATCGGAATTAGCAGCTATGTCCTGTAAGGAGCCATATCTGGTTATCCATAAGGACAGAGTAGTGTTACGTCCTCATCCAGCCTTTCTTCCTAAGGTGGTATCGAGTTTTCATTTGAACCAAGATGTGGTTCTTCCTTCTTTTTTCCCCAAGCCTACTTCGGTAGAGGAAAAGTTATTGCATTCTTTGGATGTAGTAAGAGCAGTTAAAGCTTATCTAAAAGCCACTGCTCAGATTCGCAGAACGGATACTTTGTTTATTCTGCCGGAAGGCCCCAGAAAGGGTCAGGCAGCGTCAAAATCTACTTTAGCCAAGTGGATTCGACAGGTCATAATACAAGCCTATAGCTTGAGAAGTAGACCGCCTCCGTTCAAAGTTAGGGCGCACTCCACGAGAGCAGTTGGAACTTCATGGGCAGTGCATCACCAGGCCTCCCTGGCTCAAGTCTGTAAGGCCGCAACATGGTCTTCAGTACACACGTTTACTAGGTTCTACCAGGTGGACGTTAGAAGTCAGGAGGATGTCGCCTTTGGGCGCAGTGTGTTGCAGGCCGCAAAAGATCCTCATGTCTGATAGCGCTCAGCTTATATATGGTGTATCCCCCCCCTCATTTGGCATTGCTTTAGGACATCCCATTAGTAATAACTATGTCGCTCTGTGTCCCGTGATGTACGAGAAAGAAAATAGGATTTTTATAACAGCTTACCTGTAAAATCCTTTTCTTGGAGTACATCACGGGACACAGAGCTCCCGTCCCTCTTTGGGGACACTTATTGCTTTGCTACAAAACTGAGGTGCTCCCGGATGGGAGGGGCTTATATAGGGGAGGGTACTTCCGGTTTTGGAAGTTGCCAGTGCCAGCACCTGACGGTAACTATATAACCCATTAGTAATGACTATGTCGCTCTGTGTCCCGTGATGTACTCCAAGAAAAGGATTTTACAGGTAAGCTGTTATAAAAATCCTATTATTTTGGGTGCGGGGTCCCCCTTAATATCCATACAAGACCCAAAGGGGCTGGGGTGGGGGGGGGGGTGATGGGGTAGCCATGCCATTTTTCTCAAGGATTTTCAGCCATATGGCGGCCAGGACAAGACATGACATTAAAGCCGCAAGTGGTTTTAAATGGCTTCTTTTTTTCCTTTACAAATGTCATTTTGTGCAAGGACAGTTCTAAACACGGGAAACACATGCCACTTCACAGGCATACTTTAGACACCCCCCCAGGTACCATATTTAAAGGAAAATTTCACTTTTTTTTTTTCACTTTATGCATCATTAAAATGACTGCTCCCGAAAAAACGTTAGTTTTTAAAATTTCTTTTTGCATTGATATATGTCCCCTGGGGCAGGACCCGGGTCCCCAAACCTGTTTTATGACATTAACATGCATATTGGCCGTTGTAATTAGCAATTTTGATTTCGAACGTTCGCGTCCATTATAACGAATAGGGTTCGAAAATCCGCGCGAACTTTCGGTCCGTTCAAAGGTTCTGGTGCGAACCGAACCCGGGGGTGTTCGGCTCATCCCTATTCAAGACATTGAAGTGTATTGTAAAATCAGTAAAAAACATGAGGTTGGTGAGCCAGGTCATATCAGTGAGCTGAGGATATTGCTGCCCCTTTTCGGTCATAAACAGCCTAATTTCATCCAAGCAGGCTACAAATCTCTCCAAGACCCGTCCTCTGCTTAGCCACCGTACATTATTATACATAAGTAAAGTATTATACTGTGCTTGAAACTGTCGAAAAATTAAGAGCACGAGCCATGATGTAATTTACCATTTTTGTGACATCCTTGAGGATATCATCTAATAGGCAAAACCAAATTTTGCAGCCCCCCTGGCTCCACCCCCTTTTCCCTGCAGCCTCTCCAGCGCCCATCAATGACAGCCTCTCCAGCGCCCATCAATGACAGCCTCTCCAGCGCCCATCAATGCAGCCTCTCCAGCGCCCATCAATGACAGCCTCTCTAGCGCCCATCAATGACAGCCTCTCCAGCGCCCATCAATGACAGCCTCTCCAGCGCCCATCAATGCAGCCTCTCCAGCGCCATCAATGACAGCCTCTCCAGTGCCCATCAATGGCAGCCTCACCAGTGCCCATCAATGGCAGCCTCACCAGTGCCCATCAATGCAGCCTACCAGTGCCCATCAATGGCAGCCTCACCAGCGCCCATCAATGCAGCCTACCAGTGCCCATCAATGCAGCCTACCAGTGCCCATCAAAGGCAGCCTCACCAGCGCCCATCAATGCAGCCTACCAGTGCCCATCAATGCAGCCTACCAGTGCCCATCAATGAATGATTGCTTGCTTCCATTCATTTGGGAGTCGGGACACAGACACAGTCCTCTGCCGCCACTGCGCCTCTGACACTATGTGCGAATGGAGCAATGGATGCCTGCTGATGCTGAGACTTCGTTGCTTGCTGCAGAGAGAAGAGAGTAGTAACACCAGTGGCTGGGCGCCCTAGGCAGCACTGCGCCCTAGGCGGCTGCCTAGTTTGCCCAGTGGTAGCACCAGCCCTGCCTGTTCTCGCACCCGCAATCACCCACAGGAAAAAATGTGCTGCAGTTTGTGCGATGTGTGGGTCCCAGTAATCCTAATAGTACCCCCACACACTGGATACCGCCGCGTGGTTTCCCCACATTGGGAGCCGCACTGCACTTGCAGACTCCATGCCGGCAGCGTTTTCAGAAAAGATGCAGGGACCCTTTTCCCTGCATTCTCAAGAGGCCCAACAGCCCATTAAAATGAATATGCTGCCGTACCCGTGCAAAACACGGCTTGCAGAGCTACAAAAGTGTGAACCTAGCCTTAATGCAGGGTGAGAAGCACAATAAAATCATTTTTTAAGATGATGGGTATTTGATCCCTGTTTTTATGCATATAACCTGTTTCTATTGTTAAAGCGGAGCTCCGCCGAAAATAAAATATTAAAAGCCAGCAACTACAGCTACAGCAGCTGCTGACTTTTAATATTAGGACACTTACCTGTCCTGGAGTCCAGCAACATCCGCAGCAGAGGACGAGCGATCGCTCGTCACTCTGCTGCCCCCACTGCCATCCTCGGTGAGGGAACCAGGAATTTAAACATTGCGGCTTCACTGCCCGGTTCCCTACGGCACATGCGCGAGTCGCGCTGCGCCGTTCTGATTGGTCCCCATGTGTTCTGGGAGCCGAGTGTCTCCCAGAACACAACGGGTATTTTGCGGGAAATTACGTACTTCCCGCAGATTTCCCGCAGAGAGGACTCCCCGAAGTGGGTGCAAATACCTGTCTTAGACAGGTATCTGCACCCCCCTCCCCCTTGAAAGGTGTCAATTGTGACACCGGAGGGGGGGAGGGTTCCGATAAGCTGAAGTTCCACTTTAGGGTGGAGCTCCGCTTTAAGTACTTTAAAAGTAGAAAAGACAATTATCTGTAATATGTAACTTTTTTTTTTTTAAGCTGGAGACTTCATAATGTGTTTTTTTATTTTATGTACTGTAGATTGCAAATTCAATGAAAATGTATGTGCTGTATGTGTGCATTAGTATTTGTGTTACGCCTTTTTTCCAGTACAAATATATAAGCTGTGCAGCTACTGTGACACAAGAGTTCAACGCTGCTCTGATCACCTCCTTCAGGAGATCTCACGTAAGTCATACCTATTAGTTTAAGGAATGCCTTATTAAAATACTAGCTTGTTGGCGCTTTGTTTAATTAACATACAGCCCTATGATAATGTATTATAAAATGGATTAATACATAAATAATATAGTAAAATTTGGTATTTGTATGTATTTACTAATTTTCATATTTTTAAGTAATCATTTAGCATTTTATGTCTTGCGTGTTTTTATTCACTTTTACATTATGCATCTTGGTGTTATATCCTACCCTGTAATTATTTTGCATTCCTTTGCGTAAGTCAAACCAGATTTGCTAATTTACACAAAAATGTTGTATTGGAATACAATTTGTAGTTGTAACTAGAAATTTTCACCCTGCTGCAAAATCTTAGCAAGGTCTCCTGGATAGGGATGAGCTTCGTGTTCGAGTCGAACATACGTTCGACTCGAACATCGGCTGTTCGATCGTTCGACGAAGATCGAACGATTTGGGCCGTTCGCGCCAAATTCGAGTGACGCGAACGGCCCACAATGCACTACGCCATCGCAGTGTCATCCAGGCGCTGTGATTGGCCAAGCATGCACTGTGACCCCGCATGCTTGGCCAATCACAGCGCCGGCAGCGAGGAGAGCAATGATTGGCCACAGGCAGGATGCCTGTGGCCAATTATTGCTGAGGGTGTTTAGTACACGCCCCACACTATAAAAGGCCGCCAGCACGGCGGCCTAGTGTAGTGTGTTCCGGAGCAGGGATAGAGCAGCATAGGCAGGGACAGTGACTGTTATTTCTTTCTTGCTTAACCTGGATTCCTTTAGTTTAGGGAAAGAGAAGGATAGGTAGGGAGAGTGTCAGTGTGTTTTGTGCTTGTGCTATAGTGTGCTTAAAAAAAACATTTATTCTAGGGACAGAAAACTGTAGGTAGGGACAGTGTCAGTTTCTTTCACTCTGCAAGTCCTTGTTTCCAGGGACCTGGAAGGACAGTGAGTGAATTGTCCTTGTGCTATATTGTGCTTAAAAAAAACATTTATTCTAGGGACAGAAAACTGTAGGTAGGGAGAGTGTCAGTTTATTTCACTCTGCAAGTCCTTGTTTCCAGGGACCTGTAAGGACAGTGAGTGAATTGTCCTTGTGCTATATTGTGATTAAAAAAACATTTTTTCTAGGGACAGAAAACTGTAGGTAGGGAGAGTGTTTTTTTTCTTTCACTCTGCAAGTCCTTGTTTCCAGGGACCTGGAAGGACAGTGAGTGAATTGTCCTTGTGCTATATTGTGATTAAAAAAAACATTTATTCTAGGGACAGAAAACTGTAGGTAGGGAGAGTGTTTTTTTTCTTTCACTCTGCAAGTCCTTGTTTCCAGGGACCTGGAAGGACAGTGAGTGAATTGTCCTTGTGCTATATTGTGCTTAAAAAAAAACATTTTTTCTAGGGACAGAAAACTGTAGGTAGGGAGAGTGTTTATTTTCTTTCACTCTGCAAGTCCTTGTTTCCAGGGACCTCTAAGGACAGTGAGTGAATTGTCCTTGTGCTATATTGTGCTTAAAAAAAACATTTATTCTAGGGACAGAAAACTGTAGGTAGGGAGAGTGTCAGTTTATTTCACTCTGCAAGTCCTTGTTTCCAGGGACCTGGAAGGACAGTGAGTGAATTGTCCTTGTGCTATATTGTGATTAAAAAAAACATTTTTTCTAGGGACAGAAAACTGTAGGTAGGGAGAGTGTCAGTTTATTTCACTCTGCAAGTCCTTGTTTCCAGGGACCTGGAAGGACAGTGAGTGAATTGTCCTTGTGCTATATTGTGATTAAAAAAAACATTTATTCTAGGGACAGAAAACTGTAGGTAGGGAGAGTGTCAGTTTATTTCACTCTGCAAGTCCTTGTTTCCAGGGACCTGGAAGGACAGTGAGTGAATTGTCCTTGTGCTATATTGTGATTAAAAAAAACATTTATTCTAGGGACAGAAAACTGTAGGTAGGGAGAGTGTTTTTTTTCTTTCACTCTGCAAGTCCTTGTTTCCAGGGACCTGTAAGGACAGTGAGTGAATTGTCCTTGTGCTATATTGTGCTTAAAAAAAAATTATTCTAGGGACAGAAAACTGTAGGTAGGGAGAGTGTCAGTTTATTTCACTCTGCAAGTCCTTGTTTCCAGGGACCTGTAAGGACAGTGAGTGAATTGTCCTTGTGCTATATTGTGATTAAAAAAAACATTTTTTCTAGGGACAGAAAACTGTAGGTAGGGAGAGTGTTTTTTTTCTTTCACTCTGCAAGTCCTTGTTTCCAGGGACCTGTAAGGACAGTGAGTGAATTGTCCTTGTGCTATATTGTGCTTAAAAAAAACATTTATTCTAGGGACAGAAAACTGTAGGTAGGGAGAGTGTCAGTTTATTTCACTCTGCAAGTCCTTGTTTCCAGGGACCTGGAAGGACAGTGAGTGAATTCGCCTTGTGCTATATTGTGCTTAAAAAAAACATTTATTCTAGGGACAGAAAACTGTAGGTAGGGAGAGTGTCAGTTTATTTCACTCTGCAAGTCCTTGTTTCCAGGGACCTGTAAGGACAGTGAGTGAATTGTCCTTGTGCTATATTGTGATTAAAAAAACATTTTTTCTAGGGACAGAAAACTGTAGGTAGGGAGAGTGTTTTTTTTCTTTCACTCTGCAAGTCCTTGTTTCCAGGGACCTGTAAGGACAGTGAGTGAATTGTCCTTGTGCTATATTGTGATTAAAAAAAACATTTTTTCTAGGGACAGAAAACTGTAGGTAGGGAGAGTGTTTTTTTTCTTTCACTCTGCAAGTCCTTGTTTCCAGGGACCTGTAAGGACAGTGAGTGAATTGTCCTTGTGCTATAGTGTGCTTAAAAAAAACATTTATTCTAGGGACAGAAAACTGTAGGTAGGGACAGTGTCAGTTTATTTCACTCTGCAAGTCCTTGTTTCCAGGGACCTGGAAGGACAGTGAGTGAATTGTCCTTGTGCTATATTGTGATTAAAAAAAACATTTTTTCTAGGGACAGAAAACTGTAGGTAGGGAGAGTGTTTGTTTTTTTTCTTTCACTCTGCAAGTCCTTGTTTCCAGGGACCTGGAAGGACAGTGAGTGAATTGTCCTTGTGCTATATTGTGCTTAAAAAAAAATATTTTTTCTAGGGACAGAAAACTGTAGGTAGGGAGAGTGTCAGTTTCTTTCACTGTGAAAGTCCTTGTTTCAAGGGACAGAGAAGGACACCTGAAGGTAGCCCTTATTGCTTTTTTCCCATCTCCCTGCAGGCCATCTATTAGAATGTCTGGAAGGCAAACAAGGAGAGGCAGACAGTCAGGAGGCAATAAAAGAGGGCAAGCAGGCTCTGTGTCTGGGGGCAACAGTGCTGGTCGTGGACGCGGTGCATTGTCATCAGCACATGGCCATGGGACACGCTTGTCCTTCTTTTCGGCAGCTGGACATGTTGAGCCACATCATGCCGAAGACTTGGTAGAGTGGATGACCAAGCCCTCCTCCTCCTCCTCATCCTCTCTCACCCAGGCTCAGGGTACTGGAAAAGCAGCTGCCAAAGCGTCGTCTTCCCTGGTATCAATGTCAGACAAATCATCAGTCACTCCTTCCCTAGACCCACCATGTCCTCCTCCTGAGGAGTCCCCCGAACTGTTTCAGCACAGTGTTGGGTACATGCTCCAGGAGGATGCCCAGCGTTTCGAAGGGTCTGATGATGAAACCCAGCTAGAGGAAGGCAGTAGCGTGAGAGCAGACAGAGGGGATGCTCAAGAAGGACACCAATCTGGCAGTCATGTTCCAGCAGCTGCAGCATACTGCCAGATTGGCTCCAGTGATGAGGAGGGAGGGGATGATGAGGTCACTGACTCCACGTGGGTGCCTAATAGGAGAGAGGAGGAGGAGGAGGATGAGGAGGAGGCACATCTCCAACGAGGCAGGATGCCCTTTGGTGGCCAGCGTAAGGGCAGTACACCGACGGAATCACACCGCAGAGCTCCGCCTGTGCAGGGCGCTGCCTCTGCCCGTCATTCAAAAAGTTCTTTGGTGTGGGCCTTTTTTGAGGCTAGTGCATCAGATCGCACAGCTGCTGTTTGCAACATATGTCTCAAGCGTATATCGCGTGGCCAAAACATCAGCCGCTTGGGTACCACATGCCTGACCAGACATATGTTGACCTGCCATGCAGCTCGTTGGCAAGCCTACCTCAAAGACCCACACCAAAGAACAAAGCGGACCTCTCCTTGCACCGCATCAGCTGGGATCTCCAACCCCACTATAACTTCAGTCCTCTCTGAAACATGCACTGAGAGGAATGAAGGTGTAGAATTAGGTGTGTCACAGCCAAGTACTTGCGCCCACTCTGCTAGCAGTACACCGACGTCCGATTCTAGCAGGCAAATTTCCCTGCCCCAGCTGCTGGACCGTCGAAAGAAGTTCACTCCCAGCCATCCACATGCCCAGCGGTTGAATGCTAGCTTGGCTAAATTGCTAGCGCTTCAACTGCTGCCTTTTCAGTTGGTAGACTCGGCCCCCTTCCGTGAGTTTGTGCAATGTGCGGTTCCTCAGTGGCAGGTTCCCAAACGCCACTTTTTCTCACGGAAGGCTATTCCGGCTCTCTACCGGCATGTGGAAGGCAATGTCTTGGCCTCGCTGGACAGGGCGGTCAGCGGTAAGGTGCATATTACCGCTGACTCATGGTCCAGCAGGCATGGACAGGGACGTTACCTTTCTTTCACGGCCCATTGGGTCACTCTTTTGGCAGCTGGGAAGGATTCAGGACAAGGTGCAGTAGTGTTGGAGGTTGTCCCACCGCCACGCCTCCAAAATGCTACTACTGGTTGTGACACACCTCTCTCCTCCACCCCCTCCTCTTCTTCTTCCTCCATGGCCTCTTCCTGTGGTTTGTCCTATGAACCAGCGGTGCTCCGTAGCCGTTCACGGGGCTACGCAAGTACGCAGGCAAAAAGATGCCATGCCGTGCTTGCGCTGGTGTGTTTGGGGGACAGAAGCCACACTGGGGCAGAGGTCCTGTCTGCTCTGCAGGGCCAGGCCGAGAGGTGGTTGACGCCACGCCAGCTTAAGCCAGGAATGGTGGTTTACGACAATGGCACCAACCTCCTCTCCGCCCTCCGACAGGGACAACTGACCCATGTGCCCTGTGTGGCTCACGTCCTTAACCTGGTGGTGCAGCGGTTCTTGGGCAGGTACCCGGGCTTACAGGATGTCCTGAGGCAGGCCAGGAAAGTCTGTGTGCATTTCCGCAGATCTTATAATGCCAGTGCTCGCCTGGCTGAGCTGCAAAAGGAGTTGAACCTGCCCAAGAACCGCCTTATATGTGACATGCCCACCAGGTGGAACTCAACGTTGGCCATGCTGCAGCGGCTGCACACGCAGCAGAGGGCCATCAATGAGTACCTGTGCGACTACGGCACCAGGACAGGGTCAGGGGAGCTTGGTTTTTTTTCTCCACGCCAGTGGGGCATGATCAGGGATGCATGCACTGTCCTGGCACCATTTGAGGAGGCCACGAGGATGGTGAGCAGTGACAGTGCATGCATCAGTGACACTGTACCTCTTGTCCACCTGTTGGAGCACACGCTGCGTGGAATAATGGACAGGGCACTTGAGGCAGAACAGAGGCAGGAAGAGGAGGACTTCCTTGCCTCTCAAGGCCCCCTTTACCCAGACAGTGTTCCTTCTGTCCCACCCATCGCACAGGAAGAGGAGGAGGAGGAGGAGGAGGAGGAGGAGGATTGTGTCAGCATGGAGGTGGAGGCTGGCACTCAGCATCATCAGCAGCAGTCTTTTAGGGATGATTTACAGTCCCAAGAAACCAGTGGACTTGTACGTGGCTGGGAGGAGGTGGCTGCGGATCATGTCGTCCTTAGTGACCCAGAGGACTCCGGAGCGAATGCCTCAGCAAACCTACGCTGCATGGCCTCCCTGATCCTGCAAAGTCTGCGGAAGGATCCTCGTATTCTTCGGATCAAGGAGAGGGACCATTACTGGCTGGCCACTCTCCTTGATCCACGGTACAAGGGTAAGGTTGCGGACCTTATGTTACCGTCGCAGAGGGAGCAGAGGATGAGACAACTCCGGGAGGCCTTGCAGAAAGGTCTGTGCAACGCGTTCCCAGAGACTGGGAGGTTGCAAACTCCTGGTCCTGGACAACGAGTTGCTGAGGCTTCGGCCAGTCAAAGAAGGAGCGGTGGGGAAGGTGGCCGTCTGACCGATGCGTTCAGACAATTCTTTAGTCCGCAGCCCCAAAGTATGATCGGTTCCAGCAACCATCGCCAGCGTCTGATAAACATGGTGCAGGAATATCTAGGGGCAAGGTCAGACTTGGACACCTTCCCCACCGAAAATCCTCTGGCTTACTGGGTCTTGAGGATGGATCACTGGCCAGAGCTTGCACAGTATGCAATTGAGCTACTGGCCTGTCCTGCATCCAGCGTTCTTTCGGAACGCACATTCAGTGCTGCTGGAGGATTTGTCACGGATCACAGGGTGCGCCTGTCCACCGACTCGGTTGATCGACTGACTTTCATCAAGATGAACCAGTCTTGGATCACCACCAGCTACCACACACCTGATGCTGATATAACAGACTAATTGATTTTAACATGTCACATCCCTTCAAGACTGATGCTGATGCTGAGTGCCTGTGCTGTTATGTTGACTGGCTATCCTCCTCCTCCGAGTCCTCAATGATACGATTGATGATGATAGCTTGTAAGATCATTTTTGTTTATGGGTGCCGCCACCAGTGCCTAACGCCCAATTTTTCAGCCCCTGTTTAACAGGGGCGTGTAATTACAATTTTTGAAGCAATACTTTGCAACAGGGCTCATTGCTGTGCTCCAAGTACAGTATCTGTGAGGAGTTGCAGTGTTGTGCCACCAGTGCCTAAGGCCCAATTTTTCAGCCCCTGTTTAACAGGGGCGTGTCATTACAATTTTTGAAGCAATACTTTGCAACAGGGCTCATTGCTGTGCTCCAAGTACAGTATCTGTGAGGAGTTGCAGTGTTGTGCCACCAGTGCCTAAGGCCCAATTTTTCAGCCCCTGTTTAACAGGGGCGTGTCATTACAATTTTTGAAGCAATACTTTGCAACAGGGCTCATTGCTGTGCTCCAAGTACAGTATCTGTGAGGGGTTGCAGTGTTGTGCCACCAGTGCCTAAGGCCCAATTTTTCAGCCCCTGTTCAACAGGGGCATGTAATTACAATTCTTGATCTAATAATTCACAGCAGGGCCCATTGCTGCACCCACCAAGAGTAACCTTCAGGGCTTACAGTGTTGTGGCACCAGCACCACCATCAAAGGCCCAATTTTTACTACCACTGTTCAACAATTATATGTAATTAAAATTCATGATATAATAGTTGACAGCAGGGCGTTCCAGCACCAACCAAGAGTAACTGTGAGTGCTTACAGTGTTGTGCCAACACCAACAACTAAGGGGCCTATTTCTGCAGAGTATATACGGCAGGTCCCTACTTTCAAACATCCAACTTACAAACGACTCCTACTTGCAAACGCAAGAAGACAACAGGAAGTGAGAGGAAATCTACCACTAGGAAGGAAAATTCTCTCCTGTAAGAATAAATATGGGAGAAAGGTGTCTCCTCTGTACTGATGCTTTATCAGCAATCCTTGTTTCAAGAAAAAGACCACATTTCAAAAAGAGTTGTCATTGGGACGGAAAGTGAGGTGAAATGTTCTGAACAGGGGCACAGACAGCAAAACAAATGTTACAGGGGTGATAACCCTTACCTATGTTTTCCAAAAAGTTTAAAAATAGATTTTTGGTCTGGAGCTACACTTCAACAATGTACCTGTTCAAAATTACAAACAGACTCTACATAAGAACAAACCTACAGTCCCTGTCTTGTATGCACCGCCTGTATAGGGCTGTTCAGAGTATATAGGGCCTTTTTTATTTTATGTGCGGGGTTCCCCTTAATATCCATACAAGACCCAAAGGGGCTGGTAATGGGCTGGGGTAGGGGGGGGGGGTCATGGGGTAGCTATGCCATTTTTCTTAAAGATTTTCATCCATATTACCGGGACCAGACATTACATTAAAGCCGCAAGCAGTTTTAAATGGCTTTTTTTTCCTTTAGAAGTGTCATTTTGTGCAGGGACAGTTCTAAACACGGGAAACACGTGGCACTTCACAGGCATACTTTAGACACCCCCCAGGTACGATATTTAAAGGAATATTTGACTTTTTTTTTTTCACTTTATGCATCATTAAAATGACTGCTCCCGAAAAACGACCGTTTTTAAAACTTCTTTTTGCATTGATACATGTCCCCTGGTGCAGAACCCGGGTTCCCAAACCCTTTTTAGGACAATAACATGCATAATAGTTGTTATAATTAGCACTTTAGAATTCGAACGTTCGCATCCATTGTATTTAATAGGGTTCTAATGTTCGTTCGAACTTTCGGTCCGTTCGCGGGTTCTGGTGCGAACCGAACCCGGGGGTGTTCGGCTCATCACTACTCCTGGATCTTACCTATAGATAAGTGAAATTCAAAGTTTTCAGTTTACACAATTTTCTGTGAAATTTCCGACATTTTGCCAAAATTGGTGTAAGTGAAATTAAGAAGGTTTAAAGTGATTTTTGTTTGACTCCAGATTTCGTTCTATGTCTCCTAGGTAGTGGCTATTATAAGATAATTTTTTATGGCTCATAAGCTAATCGCTAACCCCTGAGGGACTGGATTCGGGAAATGGACAAACATTTAATGTTTGAAAAATATACTTATGCTGAAGGAAATGCATCCTGGAAGTTTGAGAAAATATGTAAAAAATGGATAGATGCCTAATGCTCTAGTTTAAGCTTTATAATTAGGGATGAGCTTCGAGTTCGAGTCAAACTCATGTTCGACTCAAACATTGCCTGTTCGCACGTTCGCCAAACAGCGAACAATTTGGGGTGTTCTCTGCAAATTCGAAAAGCCGCGGAACACCCTGTAAAAGTCTATGGGAGAAATCCAAAGTGCTAATTATAAAGGCTATTTTGCAAGTTATTGTCATAAAAAGTGTTTGGGGACCCGGGTCCTGCCCCAGGGGACATGTATCAATGCAAAAAAAAGTTTTAAAAACTGCAGTTTTTCGGGAGCAGTGATTTTAATAATGCTTAAAGTGAAACAATAAAAGTGAAATATTCCTTTAAATTTTGTACCGGGGGGGGGGGGGGTGTGTGTGTATAGTATGCCTGTAAAGCAGCGCTTGTTTCCCTTGCTTAGAACTGTCCCTGCACAAAGTGTCTCGCAGCTATAATGAATTGTCGGCTCCCGGCAATACAGAGAAGAGTCATTGATAAAAAAAAAAAATGCGTGGGTGTCCCCCCAAATTCAATTACCAGGCCCTTCAGGTCTGGTATAGATATTAAGGGGAACCCTGTGTCAAATTAAAAAAAAATGATGTGGGGCTCCCCCCAAATACCCTTCAGGTCTGGTATGGATTTTAAGAGGAACTCCACCCCAAATAAAAAAAATTGGCGTGGAGTTCCCCCAAAAATCCATACCAGACCCTTTATCCGAGCACGCAACCTGACAGGCCGCAGGAAAAGAGGGGGGGACGAGAGAGCGCCCCCCCTCCTGAACCGTACCAGGCCACATGCCCTCAACATGGGGAGGATGTCTCCATGTTGATGGGGACAAGGGCCTCATCCCCATAACCCTTGCCCGGTGGTTGTGGGGGTCTGCGGGTGGGGGGCTGAAGGGTCTAGTATGGATATTTGGGGTAACTCCACATAATTTTAAAAAAAAATGTAAAGCAGGGTTCCCCTTAATATCCATACCAGACCTGAAGGGCCTGGTAATTGAATTTGGGGGACCCCCACGCATTTTTTTTTTTCAAGTGTTTTTCTCTGTATTGCCGGGAGCCGACAATTCATTATAGCCGCAAGAGCTTTTAAATGACTTTTTTTCCTTCAGAAATGACATTTTGTGCAGGGACAGTTCTAAGCAAGGGAAACAAGCGCTACTTTACAGGCATACTATACACACAGCCCCCCCCTTAGGTACGAAATTTAAAGGAATATTTCACTTTTATTGTTTCTTTTTAAGCATTATTAAAATCACTGCTCCCGAAAAAACGGACGTTTTTAAAACTTTTTTTTTTTGCATTGATACATGTCCCCTGGGGCAGGACCCGGGTCCCCAAATCCTTTTTAGGACACTAACTTGCATATTAGCCTTTATAATTAGCACTTTTGATTTCGAACATTCGAGTCCATTGTATTTTTTTTTCACAAGAAAACGAGTCCATTGTATTTAATAGGGTTCTAAAGTTCACGCAAACTTTAGGTCTGTTCGCAGATTCTGGTGCGAACCGAACAGGGGGGTGTTCGGCTCATCCTTATTTATAATAAAGAGAGATAGTGCTTGAAGAGCAGGCTTGTCAGTTCTGTACAACTCTCTTATACAGTGTATAGGCTGCCCTGGAACACTTTTGGAATTTTTGTAATGTTGGTTATAAATGAATCAAATGTGTTGCAAATGTTAACATCTTATTGGCTTAAAGTGATTGTAAAGTCTTGTTTTTGTTTCTTATAAAATAACGAACATGTTATACTTACCTGCTCTGTGCAGTGGGTTTGCACAGAGCAACTGAAATCCTCCTCATCTTGGGTCCCTGGCTGGAGCTCCTGGCCCCTCCCTCCTGTTAAGTGCCTCCACAGCAAGCAGCCGAGCTTGACGAGACACACGTAGCCGGGTTTCAGCACCGCCCCCTCTCCTCTTATTGCCAGTCGTGGGAGCCAATGGCTGCCAATCAGGAGGGAGAGTTCCGGATGGTCGAGGGACTCGTGGACAGAAGCGAGCATTACAGTACACTGTTTTTGACACAATGAGGTTCATTTACTAAAACTGGAAAGTGCAAAATCTGGTGCAGCTGTGAATGGAAGCCACTTCAGCTTGTTCAGTTAAAGGGGTTGTAAACCCCATCAGGGTTTTTCACCTTAATGTATTCTATGCATTAAGGTGAAAAACCTTTTGTGCTGCAGCTCTCCCCCAGACCCCCCCCCCCAATTTAATTACCTGAGCCGATCATTCCAGCGACAGGGATCTGCACAGCAGCTCCAGCCACTGTCTCGGGTCCTCATTGGATAGATTGATAGCAGCAGGACTCATTGGCTCTCGCTGCTGTCAATCAAATCCAGCGACACGGGGTCGGGGCCGAGTCCTTCTGTTTGTGTCAATGGACGTAGCAGCAGGACTCGGCAGCACGCCTGCACGAGTGCCCCCTTGGAAAGCCTCTCTTCATGGGGGCAATCGAGAAGAGGAGGGGCCAGGAGCACCACAGGGAGACCCCAGAAGAGGAGGATTGGGGCCACTCTGTGCCCAACCCTTGCACAGTGGAGGTATGTATAACATGTTATTTTTTATTTATTTTTAAAACAAACCATTACAATCACTTAAAGCTTTAACAATAAATCCTGAAAGCTGATGGGTTTCTATGCAGAGTTGCACCAGATTTTGCACTCTACAGTTTTAGTAAATCAAATCAAATGCTGGTTGATTTTTGTAAAATGTCCTTGTTTAACTGGGAATTTGTATATATCAATTTGTTGCTGGGTGCCTAGTTGGTTATCAGTGCAGACTGTGTTTTATTGTGTTTTTTTGTGATACACAAGATACATTTTCTGATACACAATTAATCCAAACACTGAAAGTCTCACATGTGGTCTCCCCATACTCAGGAGTAGCAAAATGTGTTTTGGGGTGTAATTCGAAGTATGTCCATGCTGTGTGTGAGAAATACCTTATTACATTTTGTGTACAAACATACATTTAAATTTTCTTGACGAATATTCCAAAAACTTGTGGCAAGAAATAAAATATTCAAACAGCTCACCATGCCTCCTAAAACAATGCTTCTGGGTGTTTTCTTTCCAAAATGTAATTTATTGGGTGTTTTTTATGGTCCTGACACTCCAGGGCCTCCACAAAGTGATAGGCAATCAGGAAATTAGAAGTTATTATTATTATACACGATTTATATAGCGCCAACAGTTTACGCAGCGCTTTACAATGTAGAGGGGGGGACAGCACAATTACAATACAGTTCATAACAGAAGGGACAGAAGGGCCCTGCTCGTAGAGCTTACATTCTAAAGGGAGGGGGTGGTGGTACAAAAGGTAATAGATGCAGGGAATGATTTGATGGAGGTGGCTCAGAGACAGTTGTTAGGTGGGCGTGGGATAGGCTTCCCTGATTAAATGAGTTTTCAGGGATCTCCTAAAGGTGGAGAGGTTAGAGGCTGATCGGACATACCGGGACAGGGAGTTCCAGAGGATGTGAGAGGCTCTGGAGAAGTCCTGAAGGCGAGCATGGGAGGAGGTAACAAGGGAGCTAGAGAGCAGGAGGTCCTGGGAGGAGCGAGGGGACGATTTGGGCGATATCTGCAGATGAGGTTAGTGATGTAGCTGGGGGAGATGTTGTGAATGGCCTTGTATGTTGTGGTTAGCATTTAGAATTTTATACGGTGGGGTAGGGGAAGCCAGCGAAGGGATTGGCAGAGAGGAGCAGCAGTCACAGATCGGTTAGTGAGGTGTATTAGTCTAGCAGCAGCATTCATTATAGACTGAAGGGGGATAGCCTGCGTAAGGGTAGGCCATAAAGGAGAGAGTTGCAGTTGCTTTGTGATTTCCATAGTCAGGAAGGGTCGAATTCTGTAGATGTTGCAGAGGTTAAGGTGGCAGGATTTAGCCAGTGATTGGATGTGGGGGCTGAAGGAGAGGTCAGAGTCAAGGATTACACCCAGCACCCTGGCATGTTAGGCCCCTTTCACACATGTTCCGGTCAGTTTTTTAGGCGGACCTGAACGGACACTCTATGTAGGTCTATGGAGCGACGGATTTCATCGGTGACATGTACGCTGACATCCGATCCACTCCGATCCGCTAAATGCAGACGGATGGAGACCATATTTTCCATCCGTCTGGTGGATTGGATGAAAATGGACAGGCGGTCCATTTTCTTCTGATCCTCCATAGAGAAGAGCAGGGCTCTGACAGGTCCGTCCCTGCACAGTGAGCAGAGACGGGCCTGTCATCCGCTTGCTCAGTGGGGATCAGCAGATCGATCCCCGCTGAGCTAGCGGAGTCCGAACGTGGACAAGCCCGTGTAAAAGGGGCCTTAGGCTCCGAAAAAGTTTCACTCATAGGGTGTCCCCGTACTCAGGAGGAGTGGCAGAATGTGTTTTTGTGGTGTAATTGTAAACATGCCCAAGTTGTGTGTTTTTTTATTAATCACTTGACCTACGGAAGGTTTTACCCCCTTATGACCAGGTCATTCTTTGCTAATCAGCACTGTGCTACTTTAAATGGCAATTACGCGGTCATGCAACACTGTACTCAAATTACATTTATATCATCATAAAAACCAGTCCAGATGGTTTGTCACAGCTTAAAGTGTAAGTAAACCTCCCTATCGTTTTCAGCCAAGGAAGCTGCCATTTTTGCCTCTGTTTAATCTACAACTGCCATGATGCTGCACATGTGATCAGCTATGACACCAGCCATTGGATGGTTTGATAGTTTGGTTGAGAGCACAACCAATGGGAGTGTTACATTTCCGTCACGTGCCGGAAATGAAACTGTCTTATGGATGGATTAACGTCCGCTTTAACCGAACCAGTTGAAGTTAGAAGCCGATTGGCTACCATGCACAGCTGCACCAGATTTTGCACTCTCCAACAATAATAAATCACACATAAAAATACATATAGGGGCTGATTTAAGAAAATGTTGGCGCATTTGCGCGGGAAGGAATAATTATTGCAACATGGCGCATGCCGGAGACTTGCGCCGGATTCGCGGAATCGTTGCGCGCACGGGCGCAGACACATTCTTAAATATGAAACAGACATTGGGCTTGTGCTCATTGTAATGCTGATCATGTTAATGAGCTTTTCCTTATCACATGGAGAATATTGCTTCCACTTTTATTCCTTTCATTCACTTCTTTTTGAAACAACTCAATAATCATTCTAGAGATCTTCCTCCTATCAACAACTGTGCAGATGTTTACTGGACTTGTAATTGTGCATTTTATGGTGATAGTCTATAATGCTTGGTGGAGCCAAAACTTCCATGAAAACATCTTCTCAACACATGTCTGTGTATTGTGCATTCTGGACAATTCTTTCCCCATACACTGTGCAATCTGATTGGATGACATTTAAATCTAGTCAGCAATCTGAGCAGGTTCCACACCATATGACCAGTGTTACTTTGGTACAGTTTAGCTCAGTAAATAATAATTTTGTCATTACGACAATGTTCAGAAATCTGATTAACCTGATTTTTGGTTTCTTGCAGTGGCGGAATTATCAGGGTCGCTGCAGTCGCACTTGCGACTGGGCCCTGTAGTTCGGCCAATTCAGGGGGGGCCTGCCGCCCGCCCGTTCGCCAGTGTGAGGTGCCCGCCCGTCCACGCTGGCTGCTGTTGTGAGGGCGGCATGTGTCGGTTTGTTCCGCCGTGGGGAGGAGGGCTTTCGCTCGCTGAGGGGAGAGAGAGAAGGCAGAGGCAGCGCTGAGACTGTGGACCGCCCCGCCCCCACCTATCCAGAGACAGAGAGAATGTAGGAAGGCGGGGCGGACACTGCTGGCACCAAGTAAAAGAAGACGGGGGAGGAGCTGCAGGAGGTCGCGGCCGCTGTGTAAGGAGTAGATACAGTGACACGTGGAGCGGAGGGAGCCGAGAGAGATACGGAGCAATGCAGGGGAAACAGAGTGGAAACTGACAGCAAGTAAGTGTCTCTTATCCCGGCACCCAGCGCTGCCAATGAACCCAGTCCCCACCACCACCACCGCTGATTCCATCCCACCACAGCCACTCATCCCTTCCCCCAGCACTGACACTCATCCCCCCAGCACTGACACTCATTCCATCCCCCCACCAGCACAGCCACTCATCCCTAACCCATAGTTGCCAACAGTCACGGATTGGCCGGGACGTTCCCGGGATTCAAACCCGTTTCCCGGATTTATTTTGTCCCGGCCAATCCGATTTTTCCCGTTTTCCCCGAATTTGGACGCCGCAGGCCGCCGCCGCTAGAGGTCCACGGCTGGCGGAGACAATGTCTCGGCCGGCCGCCATGTTCAAGAAGACCAAAACACGGATGTAGTACAATAGAAAATAAAGCCGCTGCGGCGCCGCCCACACCCCGCACCTCCCCGGGGGTGGGCGGCGCCGCAGCAGCTTTATCTTCTATTGTACTACATCTGTGTTTTGGCTGGCCGGCAGGCCACACCCCCCGCCCCGCCCCGCCCCGCTGCAGGTCTGTCTGTAATGGAAAGGGGCGGGGGTCGGCAGCGCCACAGCTTAATTTTTTTTTTTCAGCCACACTGTCGGCTCCGCCTCTATTTTGTTCCCCTTCGGGGAAGGGGAAACAATAATGGCGGCCGAGACAGGAGACGCCTGTGGTTAAGGGGGGACTCCGCTGGGGATGCCTGTGGTAAGGGGGGACTCCGCTGGGAACGCCTGTGGTAAGGGAGGACTCCGCTGGGGACGGCTGAGGTAAGGGGGGACTCCGCTGGGGACGCCTGATGTAAGGGGGGACTCCGCTGGGGACGCCTGATGTAAGGGGGGACTCCGATGGGGACGCCTGATGTAAGGGGGGACTCCGCTGGGGACGCCTGAGGTAAGGGAGGACTCCGCTGGGGACGGCTGAGGTAAGGGGGGACTCCGCTGGGGACGCCTGATGTAAGGGGGGACTCCGCTGGGAACGCCTGTGGTAAGGGAGGACTCCGCTGGGGACGGCTGAGGTAAGGGGGGACTCCGCTGGGGACGCCTGATGTAAGGGGGGACTCCGCTGGGGACGCCTGATGTAAGGGGGGACTCCGATGGGGACGCCTGATGTAAGGGGGGACTCCGCTGGGGACGCCTGAGGTAAGGGGGGACTCCGCTGGGGACGCCTGATGTAAGGGGGGACTCTGCTGGGGACGCCTGATGTAAGGGGGGACTCCGCTGGGGACGCCTGAGGTAAGGGGGGACTCCGCTGGGGACGCCTGAGGTAAGGGGGGACTCCGCTGGGGACGCCTGAGGTAAGGGGGGACTCCGCTGGGGACGCCTGATGTAAGGGGGGACTCCGCTGGGGACGCCTGATGTAAGGGGGGACTCCGCTGGGGACGCCTGATGTAAGGGGGGACTCCGCTGGGGACGCCTGATGTAAGGGGGGACTCCGCTGGGGACGCCTGATGTAAGGGGGGACTCCGCTGGGGACGCCTGATGTAAGGGGGGACTCCGCTGGGGACGCCTGATGTAAGGGGGGACTCTGCTGGGGACGCCTGATGTAAGGGGGACTCCTCTGGGTACACCTGATGTAAGGAAGGACTCCGCTGGGTACGCCTGAGGTAAGGAAGGACTCCGCTGGGTACGCCTGAGGTAAGGAGGGACTCCTCTGGGGACGCCTGATGTAAGGAGGGACTCCTCTGGGGACGCCTGATGTAAGGAGGGACTCCTCTGGGGACACTTGATGTAAGGGGGGACTCCACTGGGGACGCCTGATGTAAGGGGGGACTCCACTGGGGACGCCTGCATAGTTACCAACAGTCCCGAATTTCCCGGGACAAGCACGATTTTTGGACCCTTGTCCCGAATTGGGCTTGTCCCGATTCGGGACAAGCCCAGTTCTTTTTGTCCCGTTTTGTCGGGAATGCTTTAGCTAAAAACGGCAGCGGCTACACAAAAATGGCCGCTGCCGCCACCATATTTGTTTACGTTTTCCCCTTGTGTTCAGTGCAGAGCCTGGGGCAGCCAATCGGCTTCGGATTGGCGACTCCTCCCCGCTCTCCACTGAACGCAAGGAGAGGCACAAGGAAGCAGCATGCTTCACCCGCCGCCGCCGCCGCCGCTAACGACCCTCTGCCCAGCCCCCGTGTGTCCGACAAGGAGCGGGGACACGGATGTAAGGACCGGGGCTCCACTGGCTGGGGACACTGACGCCTATCAGAACCCGGCGCCGCCGCTGCCAACAACCCTCCGCCCCGCCCCCGTGTGTCCGACGAGTGGGGACACTGATGGAAGGACCGGGGCACCGCTGGCTGGGGACACTGTGATGGTCCTGGCTCACTCCATTTGGCAGACCCCTCGGACCACCAGCACATCCTCACGCACCGCAGGTACCGTACTATTGCACTGTAGTGTAGTGGGTGGTGGGGTAATTGTAGTGTAGTGGGTGGTGGGGTAATTAGTGTAGTGTAGTGGGTGGCGGGGTAATTTAGTGTAGTGGGTGGTGGGGTAATCACAGTGTAGTGTAGTGGGTGGCGGGGTAATCACAGTGTAGTGTAGTGGGTGGCGGGGTAATCAGTGTAGTAGGTGGCGGGGTAATCAGTGTAGTAGGTGGCGGGGTAATCAGTGTAGTGGGTGGCGGGGTAATCAGTGTAGTGGGTGGCGGGGTAATCAGTGTAGTGGGTGGCAGGGTAATCTGTGTAGTGTAGTGGGTGGTGGGGTAATCAGTGTGAGGTAATCAGTGTAGTGGGTGGCAGGGTAATCTGTGTAGTGTAGTGGGTGGTGGGATAATCAGTGTAGTGGGTGGCAGGGTAATCTGTGTAGTGTAGTGGGTGGCAGGGTAATCAGTGTAGTGAGTAGCGGGGTAATCAGTGTAGTGGGTGGCGGGGTAATCAGTGTAGTGGGTGGCGGGGTAATCAGTGTAGTGGGTGGCGGGGTAATCAGTGTAGTGCATAGTTGCCAAACAGTCCCGAATTTCCCGGGACAATAATGATTTTTGGACCCTTGTCCACAAGTGTGGAGGGGGCTCTGCTGGGGAGGCACCTGATGCAAGGACGGACTGCTGGGGAGGCACCTGATGCAAGGACGGACTGCTGGGGAGGCACCTGAAGCAAGGACGGACTGCTGGGGAGGCCATCTGGTGGCAGGCGACGTGGCAGGTAACACGCTCAGGGCTTCCACTGATTCGGCATTATGGTGAGTTGAATGATTTCATTTTATATTACAATGTAAAAATAGAAATAATGCACTTCAATCATCCTGACACCGTAACAACCATGGTGCCGGGATGATTGAAGCGCCAACAGGTGTTTTGGAGTATCCTTATCTGCCAATTTTGTTACACATTACTATTGTGGTGTAGGATCTGGCTTCTTTCTTTCTATTTATTTCTCTCTCTTTCTCTCACCTCAGACTCTAGCCACACCCCTTTGAACCACGCCCATTTAAACCACACCCACTATCGTGCGTAAACCACACCCATTTTTCGTCGCGGCGCGCTTAGCGCGTCGCATTTTTCACTCCGGCATGACACGCCTACAAACGAATGCCCCGCCCCCTGATTATAGCAAGGCTCCGCCTCAATACAAAAAAAGTGTCCCAGATGTTTTTTTTGCAATGTTGGCAACTATGCTAACCCCTCCCCACCACTGACACTCATCCCCCCCCCACCACTGACATTCATCCCATCCCCCCAGCACGACACTCATCCCACCCACCCACCACTGCCACTCACCCCCCCCAGCACTGACACTCATCCCATTCCCCCCAGCACTGCCACTCATCCCACCCCCCCAACACTGTCACTCATCCCATCCCCCCAGCAGGGGTGTATGTACAGTAGTTGCTTGGGTCACAATTGCATGCTCCAGGGTTCCTGTGCAGCCCCCTGTACACCTGGATAGGAGGGGTGGCATATAGAGGAACTAATCCCCTTCATATGAAGGGAAACGGTTCCTCTATATGCCCCCCCCCCTCTATCCACCACCTGCTGCCCCAAGCTCCTGTGTACTCTTTGGCCCCCCTCATCCCCCACAGTACTGTCGTGTTCCCCCCTCTCCTCTCCTTCCCGGCTGCTGTGGGGGATGCTTTCTGGATGGAGAGTGGGGAAGGGACCAGTAATTGTGTAATTTACTGTAATTTACCGGCTCCTCCCTTGTCTTAATGAATAGAGTCAGTGATCCGCAGGGATCACTGACCCAGTTCATTTATAACTGAGGCATAGTAAACAGTGTTTACTATGCTTTAGCTTGTGAATAAACAGGAAGCTCTGTATGGAGCTATTTCTGTCCATTCATTCTGTGCAGCTGGGGCTGCAGAGATGGAGATTGTGGGCTGTGTCCTCAATCTCATTTCTCTGTTTCAAAGATGAAACATCAGAGGTCTGTTTAGACCCCTGATATCTCACCCACAGTCCATATTCTCATCGCACACATTCCTGCAATGAGCTCTTAAGGTATTGGATGCTGTAGCGACCGCCAGCTGGAGTTCCGGAGCAATGTAGGACCGCTTTGTCAGGCATGTCTTATCACATGCCTGACAAAGGGGTCCTGCGTGGCTCCGAAAAGTTGCACTACATTGTTTTGTGTAGGGTGACCACATTTCCAAACTGCAGTTCAGGGACCAAACCCCCCCCCCCCACACATCCTTGATGATTTAAAAAAAAAACTAAGGTTTTAGAGCAGAGGTCCCCAACCTTTGGACCGAGAGAGGGGGGGGTAGGTTGGGGGATGGAAGAATGTAGTCTTGGGTTGATGGGAAATTTAACATCGGGTGATTTGTCGGGTGAATTATATCAACACCCAACACCATGCTTGATATGGTGTCATGATGGTCAAATCACATTATTTCTATTACTACATTGTAATATATAATGAAATAGTTCAACTCATCATAATGCAGAATCAGTGGGAAACCTGAGCTGGTCACTTGCCACCAGATGCAGCGTGCCACCGTCTCCTTCCACCAGATGCAGCGTGCCACCGTCACCTGCCACCAGGTACAGCGTGCCACCGTCGCCTGCCACCAGATGCAGCTTGTCACTTGCCACTGTTGCTTGCCACCAGATACAGCTTGTCACTTACCACCGTCGATTGCCACCAGATGCAGCGTGTCACTTGCCCCCGTCGCCTGTTACCAGATGCAGCGTGTCACTTGCCACTGTCGCCTGCCACCGGATGCACCGTGTCACTTGCCACTGTCGCCTGCCACCAGATGCAGTGTGTAACTTGCCACCGTCGCCTGCTGCCAGATGCAGTGTGTCACTTGCCACCAGATGCAGCTTTTCACTTGTCACCGTCACTTGCCACAAGATGCAGCTTGTCACTTGTCACCGTCACATGCCACCAGATTCAGTGTTAATTTCCATCCGCAGTCTGCCCACTGTGCAGTGTCACTTGCCACCTGCAGCCTGCCCACTGTGCAGTGTCACTTGATCCCACAGCCTGCCACCAGTCTAACACACCAATGCGCCGAACCTCCCAGGGAAGGTGAACACCCCCCCCTGCTGCTGTGGCTCTTCCCAGTGGCAGTGTAGCACAGGGTTGGGGAGTCCCCTGCTTTAAAGCATGCTGGAGCCCAGAGATGATAGAGGAGGTTTGTGCCAGCGGACGTCCATGGTGGAGGCAAAGTTGGCCCGGAGATGATAGAGGAGGTGGGTGGAGTTGGACATCCGTGGTGGAGGTGGAGGCGGAGGCGGAGCCGGCCCGGAGAAGATAGAGGAGGTGGGTGGGTGCCAGAGTCTGTGGTGGAGGCGGAGCCGGCCCAGAGATGATAGAGGAGGTGGATGGAGTGGACATCTGTGGTGGAGGCAGAGCCGGCCGTGTGGAGAGCACTAGGTTCGGAGGAGGAGGAAGTATTGAATGCAGGGAGTCGCGGCCATGACGTCAACGGTTGTTAGACGCCACGCGGCTCTAGTAACCAGTGGCATGGCCAGTAGAAGAGTCTCTCAGGTGATGGTGGAGGCGGACCAAGTGCCAGCGCTATGGTGGGGTCAGCTTCATTCCGGGACCCTGTATTGTCCCGAATGAAGGTGCCCGGGACCTGGGACAGACCTGCAAATTGGTCACCCTAGTTTTGTGATGTGATCTTTCTTGAATAAAAACGTTTGGACGAAATTGACAATCCTTGGTTGGCTGGCGAATATCCACATATGATATCTCACCCACCCCCACCCCCAACAGGCTCCTAAAAAAAATCTGAAAAAAATAAATAAATAAAATGGTAGCAAATAAAATGACTAAAATAAAAAAATACTGACACCAGTGTTGGTTCTGCCAGGGTCCCAAAGGTCGCACTTGCGACCACGCTCTGGCTTTCTGCCACCGTGGGTGCGCCCCGGCTGGTGGTCAGGGGGGCCCTTTATGGTCTCTTGCACCCGGGCCCTGAAGGTTCTAGTTACGCCTCTGGTTTCTTGGTTTTGCTTTGGGAGGGGGGGGAATATAAACATGCAAGGGAAGAATAAGTAACGCCGATAGATTTGAAGGACAGAGATACTCAACAGATAGAGGGGTCCTTTTGGAAGTACATACACAGGAATACATGGAATGTAGAGCCCCTTTCACATTGAGGCGTTGAAAAAACAAAAAAAAATTATGATTTTTTTTCCCATGATTTTACCGCATTTTTACCGCGTTCGCTGTAAAAATAGCGCAAACGCATATGCGTTTTACCGCATTTTTACAGCGTTACTCATTCATTTCAATGGAGATAGGCGTTATTACAGCGCGATTTTTAGCGCCCTAAAGATGCTCCAAAAAAGCTGTTTGCAGGATTTTTTCCAACGCACAGCCAGCAAAACGCCTCAATGTGAAAGCCCTCAGGGCCTGCCTCCCCCTCCAGCCCTCAGGGCTTTCACATTGAGAATGATGGGGCAGGATTATTTCAGGCATTTTTACCGTAAAAACGCAGTAAAAAAGCCTCAGTGTGAAAGGGGCCTAATCTACTGACACTGAAGAGTAGAGGTGGGATATGTGTTTAGAAAATGGCATTAATGAAAGTGATGGGACGAGAAATGTACCATGTATAGCTATATAATGGAAGATGTGTAATGTACCACTTGTACCTTCTTTGAAATATAAATGTAGAATATTTAAAAAAAAATAAAAAAATCTGATGAACCAATGTTCCATCCCACAATAAATAATTAAGATGTGACCACGCCTCACTGATCAGTACATATATATTTATTTATTAATTAAAGCAGAATTGAGAAGACAGGGAACGCACATGTTTAGAAAGTATAGGGGGGACTCCAATATCCGTTGCAGACTCTTGATGAAGAGAGAAATGACTATGCTGCACCTCCACCAGCTTCATAGAGGACAGAGATTGGTGAGGTTGTTGGGCTCCTTCCACACCACCTCTGCCATTCCAGGGTGTTTATGCAGATCCTTGATGCCAGTTCTTGCCTTGTGCCACAACGTATCCACTTTCCAGAAATGCATCCAAGTGGAGGACCTGAAGATGGATTTCTCCCAGCTGGAACCGCAAGCATTACTACACCTGGTAAATGGACAGAAAAGATTAAAGGGGTTGTAAAGGATATTTTTGTTTTTAAATAACAAACATGTCATACTTACCTCCACTGTGCAGCTCGTTTTGCACAGAGTGGCCCCGATCCTGGTCTTCTGGGGTCCCTCAGCGGCTGTCTCGGCTCCTCCCCGCAAGAACTTTCCACCTTCATGCAAGCTCTCTCCTGAGGTGGTTGGTTCTTGCGGGCGCGCTCCCGTGATACAGCCGGCGGCTATAGTCGCTCACTGTATCACTTGGCCCCCCCCCCCCGGTGCACTGTGTCATTGGATGTGATTGACAGCAGCGCGAGACAATGGCTGCGCTGCTATCAATCATCCAATGAATGAGCCGAGAAGCCTGCGCGTTCACGGCTTAGGACTTTCGAGGGGTCAGGTAAGTAAATGGGGGGGGGGGGGGCTGGGGGGGCCATCATTGCCAGGTTTTTTCCCCCCTAATGCATAGGATGCATTAAGATGAAAAAAAACAAAAAAAACTTTAAACCCCTTTAAGTTGAAAGGTGAAGCTCTGCTTGTTTGCCTCCCCCCCCCCCCCCCGATGCCACATTTGCCACCTTGCAAGAATCTCATTCGGATGTTCCGCCCCTCCTCCTTCTCCTGTCACCAGCCCATTCACAAAGTGCACTGTGCTCTGTGCATGCGCAGTAGGTAACTGGCTGTGAAGCTAAAAGGCTTCACTGCTGGTTTACCGTAGCCAAGATGATGAAGCCAGCACCCAAGAGCCAATAGAAGAATTGAAAAATTGGCTCGGGTGAGGACATCTCTGGAACCCTGGACAGGTAAGTGCCCTAATATTAAAAGTCAGCAGCTACAAATACTGCAGCTGCTGACTTAATAATCAGACACTTACCTGTCCCAGGGTGCCCACGATGCGGGGGAATGAAGCCCCGCTCATCTCCCCCTCCTCTCCGCGGCACCAGCATTGTCACTGTGGGCGCCTGGCTGTGGCTTCACAGCCGGGCACGCACTGCGCATGCGTGAGCCGCGCTGCACACAGTGATAGGCGAAGCAATCATCTGGGACGTGTCCCAGATTATTGCGGAGAGGGAGGGGGGAGGGGTGACTTACTTCTGGTTGCCGAGGCAACCTAGGGAGGAAGTGGGAGCTGGAACCCTCTAAAAAGGGTTTCTGCTCCCCCCCCCCCAAAAAATGACATGCCAAATGTGGCATGTCAGGGGGTCACCTTTCTTAAGGCTGGGTTCACAGTTGTGCTGTGCGAATTCCAGCTCTGTTATCTCTGCAAAGAGATAACAGAGCTGTTCAGCATTTCATGTGCGGTGTAGCTGCGGACTTGCTGACCTGGGAGAGGGGGAGAGGGAGGGGGGGAGAGGGAGAGGGAGAGGGGGAGAGGGAGGGGTGGAGAGGGAAGGGGGAGAGGGAGGGGAGAAGTGTAGTGAGCAAGGAGAAAATCCCGTTGAGAACTGAATCAGATGCGTGCCCATAGAAGATAATGGGCCTGAATTTGCACCTGAGCCGCACCGCAATACCTAGAAAACGCACACGTTTTTTAGGGCAATGCGCAGTGCAAATGCATCGCACATATGTGAAGGAACCAACCTCATTACAATCAATGTATTTTATAATGTTATGCGAATTGGATGCGGTGTAATCCTCAACCAATCCGCATAGGTGTGAACAGGGCCTTAAAGTGGAAGTTCTATTTTTGGGTGGAACTCCACTTTAAAACGGAATATCTGATCTGTTTGCAAATAAATGAGCACATGCTATAGGGATTGATATCTGAGTTCACCTTTATCATGAAAAAAGACCCAATCACAGAAAAAGCACTGCAAAGCATTTTACAACTTTATTTGAGAAACACAGTAAAAGTTCACCAAAAAAAAAAAAAGAAGATAAAATAAAGGCAAATAAACAGCACTGTGAAAGTAATTACTCAGCGGTTAGAAAAATCATGTGAAGGTTTCCTATGTACAGAAAAACAAACAAAACACACCACATACAAAAGAGCGAACACTTAGGACAGACAAGTCTTTAGCACATAGATAACAAAATCAAGACAAATGCATAAACTTTCATACAGCTAAGTGAGTAAAAATAAATAAATAAGAAAAGGCAAGTCATTATACACACATCCCTCCAACTACATACATGTACTACATACATAGACCTCCCTGTCTTGTGTGTATCACACTACACTTTATAAGAAATTTAAGGTCAAAATAGGTAACAGCTGAAAACATTTTAGTAAACAATTATTAGTGAAGTAACCGTGATTCGCAGATATTTAGAATAGTTACTAAAACAAATCTAAACTCTAAGCAATAATAAAAATCGATGCCTGGATAACAACATATACACACAGCAAGGTGGCCTCACTTTTAGGCAAATTTACACAAACCACATGCCCTCTTATATAACATAGGAGATGGGTTTTGGCGCGAATACGCGCACCTGAGCAATGAACGTTCTCAGGTGCTGCTTATTAATTTGCACATGCGCACTAAAAAGATTCATCCCTTAGTTTATCTAACCATTTAGGAAACAACTGCTCAGATAGCTGATTAAAAACGTCATGCAATCAGATTGGTTGCTCAGAGAAATGAGTGGATTTAGATGTCATCCAATCAGATTGCACAGTGTATGTGGAAAGAATTGTCCAGAATGCACAATAAACAGATATGTGTTGAGAAGATGTTTTCATGGAAGCTTTGGCTCCACCAATGATTTTAGACTATCACCATAAAATGCACAATTACAAGTCCAGTAAACATCTGCACAGTTGTTGATAGGAGGAAGATCTCTAGAATAATTATTGAGTTGTTTCAATAAGAAGTGAATGAAAGGAATAAAAGTGGAAGCAATATTCTCCATGTGATAAGGAAAAGCTCATTAACATGTGTAGCGGGTATGTACTTTCCCGGGTGTAATTTTGAATCTGGCGACGACACCAGTGATGTGTAATTCCCAGCGGCCCAGCAGGTGGCGCTGTCGCCACAGGCTGGGGGTTGAACCATTGCTGTGTACAGAGCCTCCTTTTTGTCCTCTCTCGGCAGCGGTATGGTGGGGCGGGGAACCCGCCGTGCTTGCTGGGAGAGGTCACGGGGTTCGTAGTCCCAGGCACCTTCGGCCTGTGGACGGTGGTTCGTGTCGGTCCTTTAGGTGGCCTAGGCCTAGAGGACAGCCGGAGATCGTGTTCCATCCCAGGCACCTTTAGCCTGGGGTGTGAGGTACTTGGACGGAGGTCTGGAGCTCAGTGCCCAACACTGGGTTCCGCGAGGGAAGGAGATCCTAAGGAACCCCGGGAGCGGGTACCTGAATCCGGAAGGCGTGATGGACCGGGGGGAGCTCCTCACTTGAAGACCCGGTGCAGCATATTGCCGGTGACAGGTGAGCCTCTCATCGGAGACCGCCTGGAAGGAAATTCCACCCTCGTGCGGAGACCGCAACCCACTTTCAGGAAGGAAAGTGGAGAACAATTGTGTCTGGGCCTATTCGCATCCACACCTCCTTTCCTGTGCTGTTCTTCAAGGGAGTTCTACTGTTTGTGTTCACTCGCATGAGAAATAAAGGAGTGTTGGACTTTAACGGTGTGGGGCTCATTTCCTGACAGACATTGTTCAAGGTGACTCTCGGAGGGAGGATCCAGGTGCACAGCACTGACCCGAAGGTAAAACAAGAACGTTGCTTATACCGCACTGACACATGTGGTGGAGGCCTGGCGTGGTGTCCCCGCTCCCTCCCCTCTAAGGTACCCATAGACAAGAGACAGACGAGCAAGAAGAAGAGAGGGGAGTGAGGAGGCCGCTACACGTGGGGGCTCGGGTCCGGTATAGTGTTTGTGCACCACGGAATTGAACGTGTCTGCTGGAGGAGTTAAGCAAATAGGCAGGCCTTCATTGGCCGAAGTGCATCCCTGTGCTCAAAGTCGTAGACATGACCCATTGAAGGGAAAGGCCCGCGCAGAAGGGCGAGGAGAGGGGGAAACTCAGTCGTGTGAAGTAGTACACGTGGGGGTTTCTATTTGCACTGCGCCACCAGGCACACCCCCATCGCTTAGTTCGTGGGTGTGACTTAAAAAGGAAAAAGAAGGAAAGCCCGCGAACTGGAGAAAAAGGGGAGGAGTCCAATACGTGTGAAGGACTACACGTGGGACATTGGCGCAAAAAACTTTGCAGTGTGCGATGGATCAGCAGCAGGTCGCCATGTTCGGACATACCTTGTGGATTCCAGTTCACCCTTCTACCACGACATTGACTGCTGCTGCTCCGGTAACGGATACGGGGATCCGGCTAAAGCCAAGGGGTCGATTCGCCCTGTATTCGTGCATGGACGTTGAGGCCCTGGGTGTGATTTGTCCCGACTGTTCGGGACTGGTGTGTCAGCTGAAGCCGTTCGGACATTGTGAGGCCTGTGGGGAGTTTCTATTCGAAGTGGATCCGGCGGTTGAAAGGCCGAGAACCATCTACCCTGGCCAGGGCTTCAGGTACCATCACTCAGAGAGGAGGAATCACTGCTGTGAGAGCCATCCCTGCGCACACTGCAGCGACCGCGGAGGAGGTTGTAAAAACCCAACGGGAGAAATCCGAGGATGCTGACTCGGTCACCACTGTCTCGCAGCGTCCACCACCGAAGAGAAAGACCGGCATGGTAGCCCCGACCAGCGGTGGGGGTGGACCATCTCGCCCGCTTACGCCCGGCCCGGATGAATCCGTCGACAAGAGTTCCGGACGTCCCGCTTCAAGTAAAGGCCGAGGTAAGCCAGGCGGAGAGATTTGGTGTGTAGGAAGAGGTGGAAACTGAGTCTCCACTACAGGGTACCTACCCGCGGAGGAGTGTGACACCTCTGACCTGGAGTCGCTCTCGGACATGGGAGACGACGTTGCCATAGACGATTTGTTTGCCGAGAAGGGCTGGGACAAAGTACCGCTTGCTTCATCCCGCAGAACCAGGGATCCACCCATGTCTACAGGGGAAAGTACACCCCGGGTGGAGGCATCAGCGCCTGAAGAAGGGTCCCGTCCCCAGCCTGCTTCTACATCCCGGTACAGTCTGTACCGAAGGCCGGGAAAAAGAGACTGTTGCTGCGGGCGCCTATGCCCAGATTGGAGGTGGTCAGAGCGCCTCGTCACCCGGACTCAATAGTTTTGCCTGGCGAAGGGGACAAAGCTACCATGCCTCCTTTGGCGAGATTGCAACACCTATTTGGCCAGAAGGTTGCTGCAGAGTACGGATGGGAGTATCCGTACTTGTCTAAGGAACTACTTTATGAAGTGGAGGTGTGCAGGGAGCGCTGGTATGATGACTTCGTGTGGACTCACCTAAAAGTTCCACACGCCCGCAGGTACCTTGCATGCTCTCCCAAGGCTTCTCAACGTTTTAAAGACTGCAAGGCAGAGTGGATGTTGGGATGACACATCCATGCAGACAAAGTGCTGATCCGGCGTAAGGAAGGAGAAGATGTGGAGTATCATCTAGAGACCATGGACAAGCACTTGAAGCCACTTGTTCTGCCACACCCCCGCTTTTACTTGTAGGAGAGAAAGACTCCATTTTTTTTGCTATGCTGTTGAACTTTCTGGGGCCCGTTGCTTTGGTGCCCAGAGGAATGAGGAACTGTTCCTGGTTTGTTCTTCATTTTTCCAAAAAGAGATCACAGACTCTGGGGTAGATAGGGCCCAAAAGAGAAGAGGAAAAAGTGCCATGAGTGCAGTTACCACGATGCTGTCACCAGGTGGCAGTGTTGTGCAACGGTAAAAACACTTTCATGCACTCACTCTATAGATAGAGGAAAGGGATTTCTTCCTGGAGAAGTTTCTTTTCTCTCACACGAATACATGTGTCAGGGTTTATGTGTGTTGATTTCTTTCTTTTCCCTCTGCAGGAGAGCATCCCATCAAGATCACTGAGAATGGGGTGGATCTTAGTCAGGATGGGTGGGAAAAGTATGATGTAAAATGTGATTCAAAGTTATGATTACATGTTGTTGTTTCTTTCCCTTTCTATTACAGGGCTCAGACACAATTGTTTCAGTATGATAGTTTTTCTAAAAGTTTTATCTTTGTACAAATTGTTAGTGGGTTTCTGGATTGGATTATGTCAGCCTTTGAGGGCATGATTTACTCCAGACACTGGGGACCAGTGTCAAATGACCGGGGGGAGAGTGTAGCGGGTATGTACTTTCCTGGGTGTAATTTTGAATCTGGCGGTGACACCAGTGATGTGTAATTCCCTGCGGCCCAGCAGGTGGCGCTGTCGCCACGGGCTGGGGGTTGAACCATTGCTGTGTACCGAGCCTCCTTTGTCCTCTCTCAGCAGCGGTATGGTGGGGGGGGGAACCCGCCGTGCTTGCTGGGAGAGGGTATAAAGGGGCCGGCCATCTTTGTCACGGGGTTCGTAGTCCCAGGCACCTTCAGCCTGTGGACGGTGGTTCGTGTCGGTCCTCTAGGTGGCCTAGGCCTAGAGGACAGCCAGAGATCGTGTTCCATCCCAGGCACCTTTAGCCTGGGGTGAGGTACTTGGACGGAGGTCCGGAGCTCAGTGCCCAACAATGGGTTCCGCGAGGGAAGGAGATCCTAAGGAACCCCGGGAGCGGGTACCTGAATCCGGAAGGCGTAATGGACCGGGGGGAGCTCCTCACTTGAAGACCCGGTGAAGCATATTGCCGGTGACAGGTGAGCCTCTCATCGGAGACCGCCTGGAAGGAAATTCCACCTTCGTGCGGAGACCGCAACCCACTTTCAGGAAGGAAAGTGGAGAACAATTGTGTCTGGGCCTATTCGCATCCACACCTCCTTTCCTGTGCTGTTCTTCAAGGGAGTTCAACTGTTCGTGTTCACTCGCATTAGAAATAAAGGAGTGTTGAACTTTAATGGTGTGGGGCTCATTTCCTGACAGACATTGTTCAAGGTAACTCTCGGAGGGAGGATCCAGGTGCACAGCACTGACCCGAAGGTAAAACAAGAACGTTGCTTATACCGCACTGACACATGTGGTGGAGGCCTGGCGTGGTGTCCCCGCTCCCTCCCCTCTAAGGTACCCCTAGACAAGAGACAGACGAGCAAGAAGAAGAGAGGGGAGTGAGGAGGCCGCTACACATGCATTACAATGAGCACAAGCCCAATGTCTGTTCTCCCTATTCAGTGGTCATCAACCCTGTCAGGCCAGGTTTGCAAGATAACTGAAATACATGACAGGTGATATGATTTGCTGCTCAGTGACTGCAGTATTCTAGTCTGCATCTCCCCCAAGGTAATACATAAAACCTGGCCTGTTAGTGGGCCCTGAGGACAGGGTTGATAACCACTGATTTGCTCAATAGAAACACACAACCATTGATTTCACGTATGTGTAGTGCGATAGCTGCAGACGTTATCCAATCAGATTGGTTGCTCAGAGAAATGAGTGGATTTAGATGTCATCCAATCAGATTGGACAGTGTATGTGGAAATTAATTGCTTAGAGAAATGAGTGGATTTAGGTGTCATCCAATCAGATTGGACAGTGTATGGGGAAAGAATTGTCCAGAATGCACAATACACAGACATGTGTTGAGAAGATGTTTTCATGGAAGTTTTGGCTCCACCAATGATTATAGACTATCACCATAAAATGCACAATTACAAGTCCAGTAAACATCTGCACAGTTGTTGATAGGAGGAAGATCTCTAGAATGATTATTGAGTTGTTTCAAAAAGAAATGAATGAAAGGAATAAAAGTGGAAGCAATATTCTCCATGTGATAAGGAAAGCTCATTAACATGATCAGCATTGCAATGAGCACAAGCTCAATGTATAAGCAGTTGTGCACTCTGGAGAACACAGATGCGCCCGTGTGCAACATACATATTTAACAAGCTAAAGCGTGTGCGCCCTGTCAGGCGAGCATAAAATGGTGTGCTTTGTCAATGCACATGTGCAGTTGAGTAAGCTGAAAGAAGGGTGTAAAAAGACGTGATTAGTTGTAAGACAGATCTACATGTTCTGGACAGAATTTCTGCACTTAAACAATATTATATACATACTTTTTAGCCTGGTAACAGAAGATGGTAAACTAGTAAAGTTATCTAGAGTATTCAAGCAAAAATGTTGAAGATTACATTGGCTGCGCTTGCTAAGGGTAGGCGCAAAAGTGCGCAATAGCGCTTCCTATGTAAATATGGTTTGGTGCATATAAGTGCACCATAATTTTTGATAAATGTTTTGAGTCCCGTTTTTTGCGCAATTGCTCCAATTTCTCCACTGCACCACAGACGCAGGTCTTTAGTAAATCACCCCCATAGTTACAATGTATGTAGTAAAAAATAGTTAATATAATAACGATAATTATGTGTAAATAGGAATACCAATGCAATTTGTATGAAAGCCAGAACAAGTTATGCCAGCCCTACAGTGTTATAATATTAAGTTCCTTTATACATAGGTATAAATATGGGACGTACCTTTTGTATCCCAATGGGCTAAGATGTTTCAGGATCGCCCAGGAAAGGTGGACGCTCAGGGTGCCAGTGTATATCCAAAATAGCGGTCCCTGGCGTTTTTGGACATCCTTTATGCTTTAACAGCATGCACAAAATGGAGTTTACTTTTTAACAGAATCCAGTTTCAACATTTTTATAGCTATAGCCTTTGCGTTCTACTGCTGCTTGAAACATAGGGCAAACCTGTACTTTCCCAGCTGAGGACAACAACCATTTTGTTTCACAGTAGACCCGTACTGCTGGTTTTGTTACCTTTTATGACCGCCCACTGCTTTTTTTTTTTTTCCCCACACCATAACAACATACAGCTGGCTCAATCACTAAGAAATGTGATTTGCTAGGCTTTATGTGCTCCAGTTTAATCGTGGTCCTTGTCACATTTTGTATTTTTAATACACACATTCTGTAATGCAGCATATACATACATAAGCCACAAAATCGGTCTAGTTGCATGTTCTGTGCACACTGCAAACCAGAACTACAATGTACAGTGCCTTGAAAAAGTATTCATATTCCTTAAAATTTTCCACATTTTGTCATGTTACAACCAAAAACGGAATTGTATTTTATTGAGATTTTATGTGATAGACCAACACAAAGTGGCACATAATTGTGAAGTGAAATGATAAATGGTTTTCATAATTTTTACAAATAAATATGTGAAAAGTATGGCGTGCATTTGTATTCAGCCCCCCTGAGTAAATACTTTGTAGAACCACCTTTTGAAGCAATTACAGCTGCAAGTCTTTTTGGGTATGTCCCTACCAGCTTTGCACATAGAGAGTGACATTTTTGCCCATTCTTCTCTGCAATGTGACCCCTGTTTAACTGTGTTCTGCATGTATTTGCTTTCTACAACATGTAGCGGGTGGTTACATTTAGGGGAGGCATCTGAGTGATAAATGGCTCAGATGCAGCAATTGTTAGGGTTCAATGGACCAATTTATGCCAGTGGAGGATACAAGGGTGTCCAGTTCCCTGTGGCCTGTAGATGGTGCTGTCGCCATAGGCCGGGGTTGAACCACCATTGTAAGTCTGTACCCTTTTTGTCCTCTCGCAGCAGTAGTACAGCGGGGCGGGGAACCTGCTGTGCATGCTGGGAGAGGGGTTAAAAGGGGCGGACATCTTCCGCTCGGGGTCCACGCCCAGGCACCTTTAGCCTGGGGGTGCGTGCTGGTGAGCTTCGGGCGCCCTCGGCCCGGGGACGGAGCTGCGATTCCACCCCAGACACCTTAGGTCTGGGGTGAGGTACTCTCTGGAGGCCTGGGGCCCAGTACCTTCGACTGGGTCCCGCATGGGACGGAGGATTCCTAGGGTGTCCTCCGGTTTTGGACACCCGAATCTAGGGCGAGGGGGACCAGAGAAGTGACCTTCACGGAGATCCAGCGCAGCATTGGCTGGTGACGGCGGAGGCCTCTGGTGACCGTCCAGATGGATGACTCCCCTGACGGGGGCCGCATCTCAAGAAGGTAGTTCATGTTCTCATGGTCAGTGGCAGCGACCCAACTGAAATCCAGGTCAGTGGCAGAGGCCTAAATCCTATTTCACCCGGTCGGTGGCAGCGACCACCCTCACGGTCGGTGGCAGCGACCGTGCGCCAAGCCTGTTTGCGCATACTGAAACAGGAAAGTAATAAGTTTATGTTTGTGCCTGGACCTTCCTCTTCACCTTGCCTGTTCATTGTCTAACCAGTCTGCTCTAAAAGGACTATTTATTGCTCTACAAGAATAAATAAGTGTTGGACTTTCAATGGTGTGGAACTTGATTTTCTGGGAGTTAAAGGATCATCCTCAAGGGGAGCTTTGGCTCTGGACAGGGGCACAGACCCAAAGGTAATTGGTTATAGCTCACACCTTTACACACTAGAGGATGTGAGCTGGTGGTGCGTCACACTCTCCTCCCTGGTCCCCTAGACGAGAGCCATTGACATTGACAGAGAAGGAGGGAGTGAGAGGTGAGGTCGCTACAAACATATTTCTGCTTTAAACTGTCACAATGCATGGGAAAATAGGATCTTCCACGAATCATATTTTTCATACACGACAACAAATGGCCCCAGAGCATAGGTTACATTGACATGTTGGATGTATTGACATAACTGTGCAAATATATTTAATCCATCAATCCGTTAAGCGCTTGAAATGAAGTGGAATGTTTTGTTCTCATTTGTGTGAGCAGAAAGACTTGAATTATAACTATTTACTCAGCAGACCTACAACTTAAACACCTAGGAACTTATATTCCCTTCAGAAAGCAAAAGTAATATTTGTGCCATGCACAGTATATGAGACTATTAAATCCGTGCATCTGGTAAAGTACAGTCTTTAAACAGAAGGTATTAAAAGTTAAAGGCTGTACTATCAAAATTATGAATTTATTATCATTATTATTATCATACATGATTTATACAGCTTCAACAGTTTGCACAGCACTTTAAAATATAAAGGGAGACAGTACAGTTGCAATACAAGAGGGTTAAGAGGAGCCTGCTCATAAGAGCTTAGTAGGGTGGGACAAATACAAAAGGGAATAACTGTGAGGTATAAGTTGATGAAAGAATTAGAAGTTCAGTTGTTAGATGGGAGGTGGGATAGACTTCCCTGAAGAGATTCGTTTTTTGGAGATTGCATAAAGGTGGACAGAGTAGGAGATAGCTGGAAAGACTAAGGTCCAGAGGATGGTAGAGGCTCTGGAGAAGTCCAGGCGATGAGCATGGGAGGAGGCGATGGGAAAGACTAAGGTCCAGAGGATGGTAGAGGCTCTGGAGAAGTCCAGGCGATGAGCATGGGAGGAGGCGATGAGAGGTAGAGAGCAGGAGGTCTTGGGAGGAGCTTAGAGGACGGTTTGGATGAAATTTTGAGACAAGATTGTTGATTGTAGCTTGGGGTAGAGTTGTATGTTGTTAGCATTTTAAATTTAATTCACTGGGCAATCTGAAGCCAGTGGAGGGATTGACAGAGAGGGGTGGTAGACACTGAGTGGTTTTGAGGTAGATGCGTCTGGCTGTAGCATTCATGATAGACTAAAGGGTGAATAGCATCTGTAGAGGTAGGCCTATGGGAAGAGGGTTGCAATAGTCAATGTGAGCGATAACAAGGGAAATGAGTAGTATGGTAGTTAAAAAGGGGAACATTTTAGAGAGGTTATGGAGGTGAAGTCTACACGTGATAGGATTTGGGGCAGAAAGAACATGCCAAAGTCTAGCATTACATCTAGTACCCCAGCATGAGGGGAGGGACTGATGGTTGCATTATTGATCTTGATGGAAAGGTCTTGGAGGAGGCCATGGGCAAGGGAATATTATCAGCTCGGTTTTAGAAATATTTAGTTTGAGGAAGTGGTGTGACATCAACGCTAATATGTCAGTTAGCAAGTTAGTAATGCGAGTGGAGACTAAGGGAGTGAGGTGAGTAGTAGAGAGATAGATTTAGGTGTCATTTGCATAGAGATGGTATTGGAAGCCATGAGAGGTTATCAAGTGACTAAATAGGGAAGTGTAGAGAGAGAAGAGAAGAAGTCCAAGAAAATAATTTGATGGGACCCCTACAGAAGGAGGAAGTGGAGCGAAGGAGACGTTGTAGGTAGCACTGAAGGAGCACTGTGATTAGATAGGAGAACCAGGAAAGAGCAGAATCTTGGAGGCCAAGGGAGATCGGTTTATTGAGGAAGAGTGGGTGGCACTGGTCAACAGTATCAAAGATGCAGAAAAGTCTAGTAGTAAGTGAGTATAGAGTGGTTGTTGGTTTTAGCAGTTAGTAAATCGTTAGTGAGTTTTATCAATGCAATTTTTGTGGAGTGCTGTGAGTAAAAGCAAAACTGTAAGGGGTCAGGAAGGTTGTTTTCAGGGAGACAGGAGCTCAGACAGTTGTAGACGAAGAGTTCTAAAAGTTTATAGATACATTTGAGCAATGAGATGGGTCTTTCAACCTAAATTCCAAATAATTTGGTATGCTGTGTAAAAGCTACATAAAAAACATAATGCAATGATTTGCAAACCTCATATACCCATATTTTATTCGCAAAAGAAAACTTTGGGTCCTCAGATGGCACTGCATTAAAAACAGGCATGATCTAGTGAAGGACATCACTGCAGCAGATAGGGAATTTTTTGACTAAGTATTTTCTGAGTATAAAAGCACCTAGGAGGTATGAACCTTACTCCCTTGAGTCAGAACTCCGGTACTTGGTAAGGTTTGAATTCAGTAACACCAGGTTTACACAATGTTGTCATTATAATACAGTTGTTTTGTTGGGTGTGTAGCCCAAATATACCGTATATACTCGAGTATAAGCCGAGTTTTTCAGCCCTTTTTTTTAGGGTGAAAATGCCCCCCTCGGCTTATACTCGAGTCAGTGTACCTGAACAGTGCGACGCTTCTCCGCAAGGCGGCAGCCACTATTATAGGCCGCGGCTTCGGCCTAGTCTTCGAATCCGGTGGCCATCTTGCTCCTCCTGGCCTCTCCACCAGCACTGTATCCCAGCCTACCTGGTGTCTGGCTCCCTCACCGCACGCAGATCCTACTCCACGGGCTTCCAACCGGGAGGGGGTCTGAACCCTAGCGGCGCCCTCCCGCATGGCGGCAGCCCCAAATCCAGTCCGATTCGGCCTAGTCCCCGGCTCCGGCGGCCATCTTGGTACTCCCGGCCTCTCCACCAGCGCTACATCCCTCCTTTCCTGGCTTCTGCACTCAGGCCTATGGACGCTTCCTGCATCCTCCGGGTGAGTGGCACACAGTGAGGTTGCAATGGGCACAGTGAGGTTGCAATGAGCAAAATGAGGTTGTGCACAGTGAGGTTGCAATGGGCACAGTGAGGTTGCAATGAGCAAAGTGATGTTGCAATGGGCACAGTGAGGTTGGGCACAGTGAGGTTGCAATGGGCACAGTGAGGTTGCAAATGGGCACAGTGAGACGTGCAAATGGGCACAGTGTGGTGTGCAAATGGGCACAGTAAAGCTGCAAATGGGCATTGTTGACCCTCTTTTCCGCTTACAGTAGCTGCTGCATTCTCATCCTAGGCTTATACTCGAGTCAATACGTTTTCCCATTTTTTTGTGGTAAAATTAGGTACCTCCGCTTATACTCGGGTCGGCTTATACTCGAGTATATACGGTATTACTTCTTCAGCCTTGGTGTTTCAGAGGGTGTGGCATTGCCCGAAAAGTTGTTGTCATCCGGAATCAGGGAAGGAACCCATACATTCACTGGCTCTCCTGAGGGCGCGTGCTACATTAACTTTTGTCAAAACAGGTGGTTCTGACAGGGCCACCCACAGTTCAAAGTTCAGCCGATTCAGCAGGAATCTGTTGAAATTCTAGCCTAAATCTACTACCTTTTACTTTTTATTGGGGCCTTGTTAGGTTTCCTACCTAAAAGCTTATGCATACAGGCATTCAATTTGCAGTGTAAAGATCCAATTTATGCAGGTCTGAATGCAACAGTATTATATGCTATGGGCCCATGCACACTGGTTTGTTTTGGTTTGCAGTGTTTAGTTCCATAAACCAAAATTAGCAAAATCTGTGTTCACAGTTCTGCTTGTGGACTGTATTCTTCTCTGTATGCACGTAAACTATTGAATCAAGGTTTACATGCATACACCGTAATGCCACTGCTTACACACTACTGATGTTTATATCTTTATCTAAGCGAGTCATTTATGCATTGGCAACGCATGTAGAGAATGACCTAAGCCAATTCAGAATGCTAGGGTCACCCTGCACGTGCGCTGCAACTGCATGGGAAATTGTGCCCCATCATTGGTATAATTAAAAGGAATTGTGTCCCATTATTGGTGTCATTGGGTCTCATTGTTGGTGTCATTGGGACGAATTATGTCCCATCATTGTATCATTGGAAGGAATTTAGTCCCATTATTGGTGTCATTGGGCCTCATTGTTGGTGTCATTGGGAGGAATTGTGCCCCTTCATTCTTGTCAGTAAGGGGATTTATGTCCCGTTTTTGGTATCAGTGGATAAAATAGTATACCCCAAGGGCCCGATAAAACCAAGCAAAGAGCCGCATCTGGCCCCCGGGCCTCAGTTTGGAGACCACTGATGTAGAAGATAGTATAAGTGATAGATAGGATAGGGTTAATTTTGCTTTTATTATAATTGACCCTTTTTACATCCATTCATTTCTTTTCTAGGGCCAGGGGAATGCCGAATAAAGCACATAAAATAATTTGGGCCATTCTCTTTCTTTGTATAACAGGATTTATCTTCACTGTTTATCACAAACTAGTCCAGGTATTTTATCTTTTTTATATATGAGAGTTTCAGTAAAAGCTGTAACCATTAAGTGCTTTCACCCTTTTAACTCAGTTGAGTTAATTCCAGATTTCTGAAGTTAAATTCTGAGTTTCAGTGATTCGGATGGCCAAATCTGAATCCAAATTTCAGTGTTACTTTATGCAGTTTAGATTTCCAAAAGGCTTGTGGGAGAAAGAGACGTATGCTGCTTCAAACACTTTCTGCCTTTGGTTTCTGCTTTAGTTATTGCCTGAGCACCCTTAGCATGAGCGCCAGTGCCACTAGGTCCCATCTATCTATGTTAGTATGCCTTGCAAAATTTTTGTAAGGAAAATAGCTTAGGCTTTTGTTGGCCACATAATTTCATCGGTAGACTTCTTAAGCCATTTTGCACTATTTTGCATCATAATACACACTTTTTTAGAGCCTAGTTCAGATTGCCATTGACTTAAATCAAACTTGATACACTAAAATATATGCCGGACCCTCATGGTGCCGCCTACCTAATTAATATGTCAAAAGGGGTGAAACAATACTAACATATGGGGATTGGATACCCTTAAAAACGTTAGAGTAAAAATTACAAAATGAAAAAAGTGGGAGGAGAAGAGGATGGGAGCTCACGGTATAGAGATTAACCTCCCCGGCGGTATGATTATGTCAGATTTTTGATGCTGAAAGCGGTACAATGTTTTGCATGGAAATTTGGTGTTTTATATTGTAGTAGTAAAAAATAAATAAATGCGCTACCCAAACACACATAAATATTAACCACCCTAAAGAGGGAAGTGAAGCAGCTGTACTGGAATGTGACAAAATTCAAACAAAATGGAAGGTAATAGTGCAGCACTACATATAGACCAGTAAAACTGGACTGTAACTCAAATGTGACTATAAACATAAACACAACAGAGGGGGTAGGTTAAACATCCGACCCAATGTACAAAGTGTCCACAACACTAAACGAAGTGATAAGTGTCCAAAAAAGTGAATAAATGGCGTGGAGTGGATGGAGTAATTCTTGCACAGATCTTCACGTGAATGATGACATAAATGTGTGCTTACCAGAAATGTTGGACCCGAATGTCATACGACAGCGGATCAATCAAGCTTAAGAGTATCCCCAACGGCTGTTCACAGGAACGTCACCGAATCGCTGATGGATGATGAAATATACCAGCTGGACAATCAGATGACCTCAATCCCGGATGGAACCAAACGGATCGAAAGTTTCTCAAAAACTTCAAAACCCTCAGGGCTGGAGATCTCTTTCTGGATCCTGGTACTCGACCGGACAGTGGGGTACAACCGAGCTTGAATATACAAATACCCCGACAAGGGTATTGCAGGGAGACCGAATGGAGAAACTGAAAAAAACTTTTCCTCGCCGGGTTTTGAAGTTTTGAGAAACTTTCGATCCGTTTGGTTCCATCCGGGATTGAGGTCATCTGATTGTCCAGCTGGTATATTTCATCATCCATCAGCGATTCAGTGACATTCCTGTGAACAGCCGTTGGGGATACTCGTAAGCTTGATTGATCCGCTGTCGTATGACATTCGGGTCCAACATTTCAGGTAAGCACACATTTATGTCATCATTCACGTGAAGATCTGTGCAAGAATTACTCCATCCACTCCACGCCATTTATTCACTTTTTTGGACACTTATTACTTCGTTTAGTGTTGTGGACACTTTGTACATTGGGTCGGATGTTTAACCTGCCCCCTCTGTTGTGTTTATGTTTATAGTCACATTTGAGTTACAGTCCAGTTTTACTGGTCTATATGTAGCGCTGCACTATTACCTTCCGTTTTATATTGTAGGCCTGGGATTCTTAGTAATAACTCACTTAAATCTGTCCAAACAAGAGTCTAGTAGACATCCCGGGTATAATAAAGTTTGAAACACAAAATCATAAATTATAGTATAATAAATAACTATAAATAATTATAACAAATAATAAAAATTATTCAATAATGGTATCAAATCAAAAACACTGAAATTTGCTGAGTTGTAGAATTTTCGCTGTCATTACTTTCAGTGTTTGATGACGAATTTACCCACAAATCGCTATCGTTCAATTCTGCAAGTGATTCTAATTTATTATTGCTATTTTCTAAAACCACTTTTGACGTAAAGGGACACTTTTTGGTTGCTATGGACAATCTCCAGTTTTCAGACATAAAGAAAAGTATTTATAATATAAAACTGCATGCAGGGCACTGGACAAACCACTAGGGACAAAGGGGATGTGTAATAATTTGATACAGTACTGTAATCTGTAAGATTACAGTGTACTGTATGTGTACTGTGTTTGAATTTTTTTGAATTTGGCACCGAACTCCGTCCCCGTGCATCGCAAGGCTTGCAGGGAATGGAGCTTGGCACTGTCAATCGAGTGAGACACGGCTCGCAGACACAACGGGGAGACATTGCAGGATCCAGGGGACAAGGTAAGTAACTTTCCCTGGATCCTGCAATGCAATCCCGAGTGTGGCTTGGGGTTACCGCATTTAGTACTGAAATTTCACCCCGAGCCACACTCCGGATTACCGCCAGGGAGGTTAAATGACAAACTGAAAATAAATAAAAAACCTGTAATAGCTCAACCAACCCTGTGGTAGCACATATCTATGGAACTTCACTCACCATACAAACATGATTAGCAAAAAGATTTATTGGTGTCAAAGATAAGAAAAAGATACTAAAAAAATCATACATGCAGTAAATTAGCATTTAAGCTATAAAAACAAAAGAACCATCTCTGGACGGGTGGTGCAATTCCACCTAAATTGCAGGAGTTGTAAAAATGCTGTAATACAGCTGGGATGATATCTCCAGGTCTAAATGACCTACGAAGAGTGACCCAAGTGTTAAATCAAGGTTGAGCTGATATTCAAAAAGGGAGGATAAATAAAGTCAAACCATAAAGTGGAAGCTATAAGATGATATCAATGGTTCTCCCGATCTGCATTGGAAAAACTGTGGACAAGTTGATGATTGTAATAAGTAGGGATGAGCTCGGTGTTCGAGTCGAACATACGTTCGACTCGAACATCGGCTGTTCGATCGTTCGGCGAAGATCGAATGATTTGGGCCGTTCGCGACAAACTCGAGTGACGCGAACAGCCCACAATATACTGCGCCATCGCAGTGAAATCCCGGCGCTGTGATTGGCCAAGCATGCACTGTGACCCCGCATGCTTGGCCAATCACAGCGCCGGCAGCTAGGAGAGCCATAATTGGCCACAGGCAGGTTGCCTGTGGCCAATTATAGCTCAGGGGGTTTAGCACACGCCCCACACCATAAAAGGCCGCCAGCACGGCGGCCTTGTGTAGTGTGTTCCGGCGCAGGGAAAGAGAAGGATAGGCAGGGACAGTGTCATTGTGCTATTCTTTGCTAAACCTTGTGTGTAGGGAGAGAGAAGGATAGGCAGGGAGAGTGTCAGTGTCATATTCTTTGCTAAACCTTGTGTGCAGGGAGAGAGAAGGATAGGCAGGGAGAGTGTCAGTGTCATATTCTTTGCTAAACCTTGTGTGCAGGGAGAGAGAAGGATAGGCAGGGGGCAGCGTCAGTGTCATATTCTTTGCTAAACCTTGTGTGCAGGGAGAGAGAAGGATAGGCAGGGAGAGTGTCAGTGTCATATTCTTTGCTAAACCTTGTCTGCAGGGAGGGAGAAGGATAGGCAGGGGACAGTGTCAGTGTCATTGTTGGCATTTGCAGCACTTACAGCGGGCGTAGTGTGCCTCCTGCACATTATACGCCTGAAGCTAGCCCGTATTGCTGTGTTTTCCTGGTGTGTTACACTAACAGGCATTTGCAGCACTTACAGCGGGCGTAGTGTGCCTCCTGCACATTATACACCTGAAGCTAGCCCGTATTGCTGTGTTTTCCTGGTGTGTTACACTAACAGGCATTTGCAGCACTTACAGCGGGCGTAGTGTGCCTCCTGCACATTATACACCTGAAGCTAGCCCGTATTGCTGTGTTTTCCTGGTGTGTTACACTAACAGGCATTTGCAGCACTTACAGCGGGCGTAGTGTGCCTCCTGCTAAATATACTCCTGAAGCTAGGCCTTATTGCTGTGTTTTCCTAGTGTGTTACACTAACAGGCATTTGCAGCACTTACAGCGGGCGTAGTGTGCCTCCTGCACATTATACACCTGAAGCTAACCCGTATTGCTGTGTTTTCCTAGTGTGTTACACTAACAGGCATTTGCAGCACTTACAGCGGGCATAGTGTGCTTCCTGCTAAATATACTCCTGAAGCTAGGCCTTATTGCTGTGTTTTCCTAGTGTGTTACACTAACAGGCATTTGCAGCACTTACAGCGGGCGTAGTGTGCTTCCTGCTAAATATACTCCTGAAGCTAGGTCTTATTGCTGTGTTTTCCTGGTGTGTTACACTAACAGGCATTTGCAGCACTTACAGTGGGCGTAGTGTGCCTCCTGCACATTATACACCTGAAGCTAACCCGTATTGCTGTGTTTTCCTGGTGTGTTACACTAACAGGCATTTGCAGCATATACAGCGGGCGTAGTGTGCCTCCTGCACATTATACACCTGAAGCTAGCCCGTATTGCTGTGTTTTCCTGGTGTGTTACACTAACAGGCATTTGCAGCACTTACAGTGGGCGTAGTGTGCTTCCTGCTAAATATACTCCTGAAGCTAGGCCTTATTGCTGTGTTTTCCTAGTGTGTTACACTAACAGGCATTTGCAGCACTTACAGCGGGTGTAGTGTGCCTCCTGCACATTATACACCTGAAGCTACCCCTTATTGCTGGTTTTCACATCTCCCTGCAGGCCATTAGAATGTCTGGAAGGCAAACAAGGAGAGGCAGACAGTCAGGAGCCAATAAAAGAGGGCAAGCAGGCTCTGTGTCTAGAGACAACAGTGCTGGTCGTGGACGCGGTGCATCGTCATCAGCACGTGGCCATGGGACACACTTGTCCTTCTTTTCGGCAGCTGGACATGTTGAGCCGCATCATGCGGAAGACTTGGTAGAGTGGATGACCAAGCCCTCCTCATCCTCCTCATCCTCCTCATCCTCTCTCACCCAGGCTCAGGGTACTGGCAAAGCAGCTGCCAAAGTGTCCTCTTCCCTGGTATCAATGTCATCATCAGTCACTCCTTCCCTAGACCCACCATGTCCTCCTGAGGAGTCCCCCGAACTGTTTGAGCACAGTGTTGGGTACATGCTCCAGGAGGATGCCCAGCATTTCGAAGGGTCTGATGATGATACCCAGCTAGAGGAAGGCAGTAGCGTGAGAGCAGAGAGAGGGGATGCTCAAGAAGGACACCAATCTGGCAGTCATGTTCCAGCAGCTGCAGCATACTGCCAGATTGGCTCCAGTGATGAGGAGGGAGGGGATGATGAGGTCACTGACTCCACATGGGTGCCTAATAGGAGAGAGGAGGAGGAGGAGGAGGATGAGGAGGAGGCACATCTCCAACGAGGCAGGATGCCCTCGGGGGGCCAGCGTAAGGGCAGCACACCGACTGAATCACACCGCAGAGCTCCGCCTGTGCAGGGCGCTGCCTCTGCCCGTTATTCAAAAAGTTCTTTGGTGTGGGCCTTTTTTGAGTCGAGTGCATCAGATCGCACAGCTGCTATTTGGAACATATGTCTCAAGCGTATATCGCATGGCCAAAACATCAGCCGCTTGGGTACCACATGCTTGACCAGACATATGTTGACCTGCCATGCAGCTCGTTGGCAAGCCTACCTTAAAGACCCACACCAAAGAACAAAGCGGACCTCTCCTTGCACCGCATCAGCTGGGATCTCCAACCCCACTATACCTTCAGTCCTCTCTGAAACCTGCACTGAGAGGAATGAAGGTGTAGAATTAGGTGTGTCACAGCCAAGTACTTGCGGGCACTCTGCTAGCAGTACACCGACGTCCGATTCTAGCAGGCAAATTTCCCTGCCCCAGCTGCTGGACCGTCGAAAGAAGTTCACTTCCAGCCATCCACATGCCCAGCGGTTGAATGCTAGCTTGGCTAAATTGCTAGCGCTTCAACTGCTTCCTTTTCAGTTGGTAGACTCGACCCCCTTCCGTGAGTTTGTGCAATGTGCGGTTCCTCAGTGGCAGGTTCCCAAACGCCACTTTTTCTCACGGAAGGCGATTCCGGCTCTCTACCAGCATGTGGAAGGCAATGTCTTGGCCTCGCTGAACAGGGCGGTCAGCAGTAAGGTGCATATTACCGCTGACTCATGGTCCAGCAGGCATGGACAGGGACGTTACCTTTCTTTTTACAGCCCATTGGGTCACTCTTTTGGCAGCTGGGAAGGATGCAGGACAAGGTGCAGTAGTGTTGGAGGTTGTTCCGCCGCCACGCCTCCAAAATGCTACTACTGGTTGTGACACACCTCTCTCCCCCACCCCCTCCTCTTCTTCTTCCTCCATGGCCTCTTCCTGTGCTTTGTCCTCGGAACCAGCGGTGCTCCGTAGGCGTTCAAGGGGCTACGCAAGTACGCAGGCAAAAAGATGCCATGCCCTGCTTGCGCTGGTGTGTTTGGGGGACATGAGCCACACTGGGGCAGAGGTTCTGTCTGCTCTGCAGGGGCAGGCCGAGAGGTGGTTGACGCCACGCCAGCTTAAGGCAGGAATGGTGGTTTGCGACAATGGCACCAACCTCCTCTCCGCCCTCCGACAGGGACAACTGACCCATGTGCCCTGTGTGGCTCACGTCCTTAACCTGGTGGTGCAGCGGTTTTTGGGCAGGTACCCGGGCTTACAGGATGTCCTGAGGCAGGCCAGGAAAGTCTGTGTGCATTTCCGCAGATCTTATAATGCCAGTACTCGCCTGGCTGAGCTGCAAAAGGAGTTGAACCTGCCCAAGAACCGCCTTATATGTGACATGCCCACCAGGTGGAACTCAACGTTGGCCATGCTGCAGCGGCTGCACACGCAGCAGAGGGCCATCAATGAGTACCTGTGCGACTACGGCACCAGGACAGGGTCAGGGGAGCTCGGGTTTTTTTCACCACACCAGTGGGGCATGATCAGGGATGCATGCACTGTCCTGGCACCATTTAAGGAGGCCACGAGGATGGTGAGCAGTGACAGTGCATGCATCAGTGACACTGTACCTCTTCTCCACCTGTTGGAGCACACGTTGCGTGGAATAATGGACAGGGCACTTGAGGCAGAACAGAGGCAGGAAGAGGAGGACTTCCTTGCCTCTCAAGGCCCCCTTTACCCAGACAGTGTTCCTTCTGTCCCACCCATCGCACAGGAAGAGGACGAGGAGGAGGAGGAGGAGGAGGATTGTGTCAGCATGGAGGTGGAGCCTGGCACTCAGCAGCATCAACAGCAGCAGTCTTTTAGGGATGATTTACAGTCCCAAGAAACCCGTGGACTTGTACTTGTGGCTGGGAGGAGGTGGCTGCGGATCATGTCGTCCTTAGTGACCCAGAGGACTCCAGACCTAATGCCTCAGCTAAGCTACACTACATGGCCTCCCTGATCCTGCAAAGTCTGCGGAAGGATCCTCGTATTCTTCGGATCAAGGAGAGGGACCATTACTGGCTGGCCACTCTCCTTGATCCACGGTACAAGGCTAAGGTTGCGGACCTTATCTTACCGTCGCAGAGGGAGCAGAGGATGAGACAACTCCGGGAGGCCTTGCAGAAAGGTCTGTGCAACGCGTTCCCAGAGACTGGGAGGTTACAAACTCCTGGTCTGGGACAACGAGTTGCTGAGGCTTCGGTCAGTCAAAGAAGGAGCGGTGGGGAAGGTGGCCGTCTGACCGAAGCGTTCAGACAATTCTTTAGTCCGCAGCCCCAAGGTATGATCGGTTCCAGCAACCATCGCCAGCGTCTGATATACATGGTGCAGGAATACCTAGGGGCAAGGTCAGATTTGGACACCTTTTCCACCAAAAATCCTCTGGCTTACCGGGTCTTAAGGATGGATCACTGGCCAGAGCTTGCACAGTACGCAATTAAGCTACTGGCCTGTCCTGCATCCAGCGTTCTTTCGGAACGCACATTCAGTGCTGCTGGAGGATTTGTCACGGATCACAGGGTGCGCCTGTCCGCCGATTCGGTTGATCGACTGACCTTCATAAAGATGAACCAGTCTTGGATCACCACCAGCTACCAAGCACCTGAAGCTGATATAACAGAATAATTTATTTTCAAATGTCACATCCCTTCAAGACTGATGCTGATGCTGACTGAGTGACTGTCCTGTTATGTTGACTGACTATCCTCCTCCTCCTCAATGATCCGATTCATGATGATATCTTGGAAAAACATTTTTGTTTCTGGGTGCCGCCACCAGTGGCTAAGGCCCAATTTTTCAGCCCCTGTTTAACAGGGGCATGTAATTACAATTTTTGATGCAATGCTTTGCAGCAGGGCTCATTCCTGCACTCCAACTAGAGTATCTGGGAGAGGTTGCAGTGTCGTGGCACCAGTGCCTAAGGCCCAATTTTTCTGCCCCTGTTTAACAGGGGCGTGTAATTACAATTTTTGATGCAATACTTTGCAACAGGGCTCATTACTGTGCTCCAAGTACAGTATCTGTGAGGGGTTGCAGTGTTGTGGCACCAGTGGCTAAGGCCCAACTTTTCTGCCCCTGTTTAACAGGGGCGTGTAATTACAATTTTTGATGCAATACTTTGCAACAGGGCTCATTACTGTGCTCCAAGTACAGTATCTGTGAGGGGTTGCAGTGTTATGGCACCAGTGGCTAAGGCCCAATTTTTCAGCCCCTGTTCTACAGGGGCATGTAATTAAAATTCTTGATCTAATAATTCACAGCAGGGCCCATTCCTGCGCCCACCAAGAGTAACTGTGAGGGCTTACAGTGTTGTGACAACACCACCACCACCACCAAAGGCCCAATTTTTCAGCCCCTGTTCAACAGGGGCATGCAATTACAATTCTTGATCTAATAATTCACAGCAGGGCCCATTCATGCGCCCACCAAGAGTAAATGTGAGGGCTTACAGTGTTGTGACAACAACACCACCACCACCACCAACACCACCAACGCCACCACCAAAGACCCAATTTTTCAGCCCCTGTTCAACAGGGGCGTGCAATTACAATTCTTGATCTAATAATTTACAGCAGGGCCCATTCATGCACCCACCAAGAGTAACTGTGAGGGCTTACAGTGTTGTGGCACCAGTACCACCATCAAAGGCCCAATTTTTCTTACCACTGTTCAACAATGACATGTAATTACAATTCCTGATATAATAGTTGACAGCAGGGCGTTCCAGCGCCCACCAAGAGTAACTGTGAGTGCTTACAGTGTTGTGCCAACACCAACACCTAAGGGGTCAATTTCTGCAGAGTATATACGGCAGGCCCATACTTTCAAACATCCAACTTACAAACGACTCCTACTTGCAAACGGAAGGAGACAACAGGAAGTGAGAGGAAATCTACCCCTAGGAAGGGAAATTCTCTCCTGTAAGAGTTAATATGGGAAAAAGGTGTCTCCTCTCTACTGATGCTTTATCACCAATCCTTGTTTCAATAAAAACCCCACTTTTCAAAAACAGTTGTCATTGGGATGGAAAGTGAGGTGAAATGTTCTGAACAGGGGCACAGACAGCAAAACAAATGTTACAGGGGTGATAACCCTTCCCTATGTTTTCCAAAAAGCTTAAAAATAGATTTTTTGGCTGGAGATACACTTAAACAATGTACGTGTTCAAAATTAAAAACAGATTCTATTTATGAACAAACCTACAGTCCCTGTCTTGTTTGCACCGCCTGTATACTGCTGTTCAGAGTATATAGGGCCTTTTTTTTTTGTGTGCGGGGTCCCCTTAATATCCATACAAGACCCAAAGGGGCTGGTAATGGGATGGGGTGGGGGGGGGGGGGGGTGATGGGGTAGATATGCCATTTTTCTCAAAAATTTTCATCCATATTACCGGGACCAGACATGACATTAAAGCCGCAAGCAGTTTTAAATGGCTTTTTTTCCTTTAGAAATGTCATTTTGTGCAGGGACAGTTCTAAACACGGGAAACACATGCCACTTCACAGGCATACTTTAGACACCCCCCAGGTACGATATTTAAAGGAATATTTCACTTTTTTTTCTTCACTTTATGCATCAATAAAATGACTGCTCCCGAAAAACGGCCGTTTTTAAAACTTCGTTTTGCATTGATACATGTTCCCTGGGGCAGAACCCGGGTCCCCAAACCCTTTTTAGGACAATAACATGCATATTAGCCGTTATAATTAGCACTTTGGATTTCGAACGTTCGCGTCCATGGTATTTAATAGGGTTCTAAAGTGTGCGAGAACTTTCGGTCCGTTCGCAGGTTCTGGTGCGAACCGAACCGGGGGGTGTTCGGCTCATCCCTAGTAATAAGGTGTAAGGTAGCTTTGAAGAAATGGGGGAGCATTGCTAGGTAACAGTGGTCAAAAGGAGGTGTACAAGTGGAATGGTAAGGAATATAAGTGTCCAACAAAGTGATGTAAAACTGTGGACAAGTTGATGATTGTATTAAGGTGGAAGGTAGCTGTGAAGAAATGCAAGACTGCTGTTTTCAAAGACAAGGGAGGAACTTACCCCGGGATCCTGGACCTGTGGACTTGATCACAAGCTGATAAGTATCAATACATTTACCATTCTTGGGAAAGAACTACCGCATTTTCTGGCGTATAAGTCGACTTTTTAACCCATAAAAATCTTCTCAAAAGTCGGGGGTCGTCTTATACGCCGGTACCTGACATGTAGAATCTCAGTCAGACAACGGCCGTCCATTTTTTTAAAAGCCGCGCCTCCTCCTCGTGCTGTTCCGTGATAGGCGGAAAACTCATTTTCCCAGCAGAGCCTCTGTTCAGTGTTTCGCCTATCACGGATGCCCTCTCGTCCTCGGCCTCGGATGAGAGGGCATCTGTGATAGGGGGAACACTGAACACAGTGTCTGCTGGGAAGCTGAGTGTTCCGCCTATCACAAAACAGCACGAGGAGGAGGCATGGCTTTTGAAAAATGGACGGTCGCGGTCTGACTGAGATTATACATGTCAGGGATAAGGTATGGGATCGTCGAGGTATGCAATGGCACAGTGAGGTATGCAATGGCACAGTGAGGTATGCAATGGCACAGTGAGGCATGCAATGGCACAGTGAGGCATGCAATGGCACAGTGAGGTCAGGTGAGGCATGGCTAGTCGGAAGCAGGTCATCTTATACAGCGAGTATATCCCAAAAACAAAATTTTAGCTGGAAAATTAGGTCATCTTATACGCCCAGTCGCCTTATACGCTGGCAAATACGGTAATACTTTCTGGAAAGGATTACCTCTTCACTTTGCTGTTTTATTTGTTGTGTGAGAGCGAGTATTCATACGGACTCTGATTGGTACAGTGAGAGGGAGGTCAAAGAGGACTATGTTCTTATGGTTCCAGTGAGCCACACATCACTTTATTGGACACTTATATTTATTACCATTCCACTTGTACACCTCCTTTTGACCACTGTTACCCAGCAATGCTCCCCCATTTCTTCACAGCTACCTTCCACCTTAATAGAATCATCAACTTGTCCACAGTTTTTCTATTGCAGATTGGGAGAACCATTGATATCATCTCATAGCTTCCACTTTGTGGTTTGACTTCATTCATCCTCTCTTTTTGAATATCAGTTCATCCTTGATCTAACACTTGGGTCACTTTTCATAGGTCGTTTAGACCTGGGGATATCATCCCAGCTGTATTACAGCATTTTTACAACTCCTGCAACTTCGGTGGAATTGCACCACCTGTCCAGAGATGGTCCTTTTTGTTTTTATAGCTTTAATGCTAATGTATGTATGATGTTTTTTAATGTCTTTTTCTTATCTTTGACACCAATAAATCTTTTTTGCTAATCATATTTTTATGGTGAGTGAAGTTCCATAGATATGTGCTACCACAGGGTTGGTTGAGCTATTACAGGTCCTTCAATCAAACTTCCAGCTTGGAAATTATGACTTTCTAGGGTTCCACATTTTTTTAAAAAGCTTGGCCGAACCACAACCGATCAAACTTTTCAGATGTTCACTTGTTTCTACTGGTTATGTAGGTATATATTAACCACTTCAATACAGGGCTTTTTGTACCACTTCAATACCGGGCCTATTCTAGCACTTCTCTCCTACATGTACAAATCATCATTCTTTTGCTAGAAAATTACCCAGAACCACCAAACATTATATATGTTTTTTTAGCAGACACCCTAGGGAATAAAATGACGGTCATTGCAAGATTTTTTTCTTGCACGATATTTGCGCAATAATTTTTCAAACGCCTTTTTAAAAAAAAAAAATGGTTTCATGAATTAAAAAATAACAAAACAGTAAAGTTAGCCCAATTTTTTGGGAAAATATGAAAGATGATGTTACGCCAAGTAAATAGATACCTAACATGTCACGCTTTAAAATTGCGCACACTCATGGAATGGCGCCAAACTTCGGTACTTAAAAATCTCCATAGGCGACGCTTTAATTTTTTTTGCAGGTTACCAGGTTAAAATTACAGAGGAGGTCTAGTGCTAGAATTATTGCACGCGCTCTAACGCACGCGGCGATACCTCACATGCGTGGTTTGAACGGCGTTTACATATGTGGGCGACTTGCGTGTGCATTCGCTTCTGATCGCGAGCTACCGGGGACAGGGGCGTTTTCATTTTTTTTATTAATATTTTTTTATTTTTTTACTTAATTATTTTTTTTTTTACAATTAGTTAACTTTTTTTTTTTTTGATCACTTTTATTCCTATTACAAGGAATGTAAACATCCCTTGTAATAGGAATGTGTGTGACAGGTTCTCTTTATTGAGAGATGCGGGGTCAATAAGACCCCACATCTCTCCTCCAGGCTGGAAAGCATGAGATCAGTGAAAATTTTTTCACTGATCTCATACTTACAGCCGCAATGGCGGCTTTGTTTACATTTGCGGCCCGGGCGTGACGTCATCACATCGCGCCCGGGCCTCCGACGATCATAGAGATGACTGGTGACCATCTGGTCACCAGTCATCTCTATGCTCATCACGTGACCCACCAACGACGCCAGAAGATTCGCTCCGGGTCCCCGATCGCACGGGGGAGCCCGGAGAAGCACCGGATCGCGGCGGGAGGGGGGGGGGAATGTCCCCTCCCGCCGCCTATAAGAACGATCAAGCGGTGGAACCGCCGCTATGATCATTCTTATGGTGCACAGAATTGCTGGCCAAAGAAAAGGATATCTGAATGATGCCTCTAGCTGCAGGCATCATTCAGATATCCCCCTACAAAGCCGAGGACGTCATATGACGTCCACCCAGGATGGGAGATCCCATCTGTGGATGTCATTTGACTATGGCTGGGTAGGGAAGTGGTTAAATACATGTAGATCTTTTCTTTTTTTTTTTTTACTTAAAGTTTTATTCAAGGTTTACAATGAAATATTTATTGTTGTGTTTATATTTTTAATACGTTAGTTAATACTTTTTGTATTTATGTGTCTTTCCCATATTTTTAGCAACTGCCCAATGTTCAGTTTCTCTCATATGGGTCTCCTACAACTGCTCAGCCTACAAAATCTACAACAGCAAACCCCTATGATTTAGAACAGCAAGTGATATGCAAATTGGACCTCATAAACAGAACGATTCCAAATGTGTTCTTTAACAACTTAACTGAAATAAGTAGTGGTACCAACAGTACAGCAACAATATTAAATTATAAACCCAAATACTGCCTTGGAGACACCTTAATTGTTAAAATTCAGATGTTTAATTATATGGGGGAAAAGAAGACCTATGGAGGAGACTTCTTACGAGCCCGGATATTTTCACCAAATCTAGGAGCTGCAGCTTCTGGGAGAATGGAGGACTTCGACAATGGAACATATAATGTCTATTTTACATTATTTTGGGAAGGACGGGTGCAAATGTCCATACTCCTAATGCATCCCAGTGAAGCAGTTTCTTCTTTATGGAGAGCAAGAAACCAGGGTTATAAAAATTTTAAATATATAGGTAAATTTCTTAATAAGAGCCAAGAGGTTCATACAGAATGTGGATTTCAGTTGGACTCACAAGGAGAAATATGTGATTATGGGGATGACAAATATGGAGAGTTCTTTTATTGTATGAAGCTTCCTGGTGTCCCTTGTGAAGCTTTAATAACAATGAGGAGTGAGAACACACCTCATGCTTACCTCACTGACAAAGAGAAGATGCTTTTCACAAGGTAAGGTTATTATTTACTTCATTAACATTTATTTATGCATTCCTCAAATGGAAACTGTGAAAACTCTTCCTACTTCAAAAATTGGTTTTGGAAAAAAAATAATTTAAAGTGGATGTAAACCCTCCATACACCCAGTGAAGTGAACAGCCTCAGATGATACAAAGGGATGAACAAAATCTCCCTACATAGGTTTTACATCCAAATCTGCTGTCTTCACATTTATATATTGTTTAGAAAGTTCAGATCGTGTTAGGAAAGTTTCTATTCCTGTTTAACACAGAGTGTGATGTCTGGGCATACAGCCAAGATAGCTAAAATTGCTGATTGGAGGAAAGGCACACACCCCCTCTCCCCATAGGCATAGGCAGAGACTCTGAAGCCCTGTACACACAATCGGATATCCTATGGATTCTAATCCGATGGTTTTTTCCATCGGAAATCCGATGAAACTGTCTTCCATCAGTCTTGCCCACACACCATCAGTCAAAAAAACGGCCGTTTCAAACGCGGTGACGTAAAACACTCCGATGAGCCGAGAAAAATGAAGTTCAATGCTTCTGAGCATGCGTCGACTCGATTCTGAGCATGCGTGGGTTTTTTATCCGATGGAGTTCCCCACAGACGATAGTAATTTGCTATCGGTTTTTTAACCATCGGATACATTTAAAACATGTTCTATTTTTAAACACCGATGGAAAAAAGACCGATGGGGCCCATACACGATCGGTTTGTCCGATGAAAACAGTCCATCAGACTGTTTTCATCGGTAAAACCTATCGTGTGTACACGGCTTGAGAGGTGTTTTGTAACAGGGCCAGCTCCCTGTTAATCTATTTTAGACAGAAATGTCAGGCTGCTTTTGTCTAAAGTGTCAGAGAATTGAGTTTACATCCACTTTAAGCTTTGGTTAAACGTTATAAGATTTGAACTGTTTTTATAATTTTATACAATATGTATACAATCTTTGTTTTACAAATAAGGCCTTCTTCACACATGTGGACTGTTCGTTTCATCAGTCAAGTCACTTTTTTCAAAGAAAAAAATGTATGAAGTTTACGGAAGCAGATGTAAATGGATGACCATCCATTTACATCAGTTTTTCCATTTAGATGCATTGATGTCTGTCTTTCATCTGTCAAAGGATGGATGAAAACCGGACAAACGGTTTGCATGTGTGAAAGGGACCTAATGCCGTGTACACACGATCGGACATTCCGACAACAAAACCGTGGATTTTTTTCCAACGGATGTTCGCTCAAACTTGTCTTGCATACACACGGTCACACAAATGTTGTCGGAAATTCCAATCGCCAAGAATGCGGTGACGTACAACACTACAACGAGTTCAATGATTCCGATCATGCCTCGAATTGATTCCGAGCATGCGTAGGATTTTTGTGCATCGGAATTGGATACACATGATCAGAATTTCCGACAAGAACTTTTGTTGTCGGAAAAATTGAGAACCAGCTCTCAAACATTTGTTGTCGGAAATTCTGACAGCAAATGCCCGATAGAGCCTACACACGGTCAAAATATCCGACCAAAAGCTCACATCCAGTGTTAATTTCGTAGACTAAAACGACTAAAACATTTTAGTCGACTAAAGGAATACAATTTTAGTAGACTAAAATACGACTAAAACAACTGAGATGACTAAAATACGGCTAAAACTAAAATGGCATTTTAGTCAAAAGACTAAAATGGGACTGAAACGAAAATGCCATTTTAGTCAAAAGACTGATGCCGCGTACACACGGCCGTTTTTCTCGTTGAAAAAAACGTAATTTTTCCCATTCGACAAGAAAAACGATAGTCTGTGGGCTTTCTGTCGTTTTTTTTGACGAGAAAAACGGCATTAAAAAGGACGAGAAAAATTAGAACATGTTGTAATTTTTCTCGTCGTTTTTTTCGACATGTTTTCCGCGGCAGAGGGAAACACTGCCGCGGAGCCCACAGACGGTCGTTTTTCTCGTCAAGAGAAAAAATGACGTGAAAAACGACCGTGTGTGGGGAACAAGCTGTTCCCCCGTTTTAAATGACATTATTCACGGCGGTTTTTTAACCACCGTGAATAATGATCGTGTGTACGCGGCATAAGACTAAAACTAAATTGAAATTTGACTTCAAAATTAACACTGGTCTGTAGTGCATGTTCATACCTCAATACCATAAAGAACATATTTGATTTTTCACTCCAGCAGTATATAATTACACCTATTAGATTTTAGATGACTAAAATTAGTTTTAGTCGACTAAAACGTAGGACATTTTAGTCGACTAAAATGTACTGGAGATATTTGCTGCCAAAATTAACACTGCTCACATCGAATATTTGTTGTCGGAAATTCCGATTGTGTGTACGTGCCATTAGAGTGTAATACTTGGCAAATAACTCCCTGAGCATTACGGTTTAGCTGAAGAGGCAGCACAGCAAATAATGCATGCTGGAGGCATAGACTTAGACAGTTGTGACCAGAAGAAGTGTCCCTATTGGAATGTTTTAATACGTCTTGGAGTAGTCAAATTTTTTAGCAAGTCCAAAGGGACATTGCAAGTGAATAAAAAATAACTTAATGAAATAAAAAAAAAACACTGCAAGTAAGCATTTAAATACATTATTTTTCTGTGACTTTAGCTCCGACTTTTTTTGGTTGGTAACATCATCTCTTTAACCACTTGCCCTCCAGAAGATTTACCCCCCTTCATGACCAGGCCATTTTTTGCGATACAGCGCTGCATTACTTTAACTGACAATTGTGCTGTCATGCAAAGCTGTACACCAGGGGTCTTCAATCTATGGCCCTCCAGTTGTTCAGGAACTACAATTCCCATCATGCCTAGTCATGTCTGTGAATGTTGAGTTTTACAATGCCTCATGGGACTTGTAGTTCCACAACAGCTGGAGGGCCGTAGTTTGAAGATCCCTGCTGTACGCAGATAAGATTTATGTTATTTTTTTTTCCAGACAAATGGAGCTTTCTTTTGGTGGTATTTAATCACCACTGAGTTTTTTACTTTTTTCGCTAGAAAACAAAATATATGACAACAATTTTGAAAAAAAAAAACTATCTTTTTTACTTTCTGCTATAAAACATTTCCAATAAAATAAAATAAAAATCTTCTTCAAATTTCTTCATAAATGTAGGCCAATATGTATTCTGCTACATATTTATTTTTTTATACTAGTATTGGCAGCGATCTGCGACTTATAGTGGGACTGCAATATTGTGGCGGACATTCTGACTCTTTGTGGGAACCAGTGACACTAATACAGTGATCAGTGCTAAAAATATGCACTGTCACTGTACTAATGACACTGGCTGGGAAGGGGTTAAACAGCTAGGGCAATCAAAGGGTAAAATGTGTGCCTAGCCAGTGTTTGTGTACACTATGTGTGGTGCTATTACTAAGAGAAGTGGAGTGACAAGAGGCGTGTTATTAGCAGGATCACGAGGGGAAAGTAAATTTCACCTATAAAAATTTCTTGTTATTTTTTAACTTAAAGGTCGAGCATCGGTGTTGAAATTCCACAAGACATTAATCAAGTCGATGTAGTAAAATGTAAAAGTAAGTTTTGATCTTAATTATTATTAATTACTATTTTCCACTAACAAACTTTCATGTGTAGCTAGTTCTTTTTGCTCGTAATGATAATCATTTATAATTATATTAGCTGAACAACCAACTCTTGGCAAAATGTTTTATTTTAAAAAAAATTTAAGGATGGAGTGAGAAATGAGTGCGGCCTCCCTTAGGTTTTTATTATTGGAGAACAAAAGGAGTACCATATTTGCCGGCGTATAAGGGGGCTGGGCATATAAGACGACCCCCTAATTTTCAGTTTAAAACATTGGTTTTGTGCTATAGTCAACGTATAAGACGACCCCCTTACCGTATGTTCAGAAACGAAGAGGCTGCCAGATGGATATATGTAGCCTGCTCGGATTGGCAGAGGTTGTTACTCCAATCCGACAGGCTTAGCAGGCTCTGTAGTCATCAACAGAGTGCATCGCCCACCGGGATTGGCTGAGCGGCGCATATCCTGAATACATACAGCTTTACAGAGCACCCGGCGGGCTGATATCCATCGGGCAGCTGCTTCACCCGGCGTATAAGACGACCCCCGGTTTTTGGCTGTGTAATTCTGGTGTAAAAGGTTGTCTTATACGCCGGAAAATACGGTAGCTCAAACCCTTACTGGAGAGGCTACACAAATTTTTAGGTAGAGATTGATTCAAAAAGTAATGAAAAGTTGCTTTATTCAAATTAACCAGCCAACACATTTTAAAGTTCCGTACCTTCTTCATCAGAGCTCTTTCAGCAACAGGAAACGGTCAGTATGGTGTAGCTTCTGTGGTGGAAAACTGATTGTCCTGCTATTTAAAAAGTAGTACAGAGTGTCACACTGGCATATTTTTCTGTTGCTGAAAGAGCCCTATTAAATGTTCACCCTTAAAACTGGGCGTTTTTTTTCAATTTTTACAAGTGTAGCGGCCTCACCCTCTCTCTCTTCTTTAACGGTTGCTTTGGCTTCGGTCTAGGGGTACCTTGAAGGGGAGAGCGAGGTGCGCCACAGCCCATGTCCTCTAGATTACTGCGTGTAGAGGTGAAGGCCAGAATCAGATTACACCCGGGCTGTGTAGTACCTCACCCCAGGCTTAAGGATGCCTGGGATGGACTCCATCCCTCGCTCCGGCCAGGTCAAGGGCACCTGGGCCCACCCGGATCTCCGGAACGCCAGCACCCAGGCTGAAGGTGCCTGGGTGCGGCCGCGTCCTCCAACTCTGAACCCCAAGGTCAGGGCGTCCGCCCCTTTTATCTCCTCTCCCTTTGCGCCACAGCGGGTTCCCCGCCCCGCTGTACCAGCGCCAGGAAAGGACAAAAAAGGTACAGTCTTGCGGTGCAGGTTTAACTCTGACCCAGGGCGACAACGCCACCTGCAGGTCACAGGGAACCTTGCACCACCAGAGTCCTCCAAGAACCACAAAAGGGATTCTTAGTTTCCCTAACAATTAGTACACCCAGATGTCCCCCCCCCCAAATCTAAATACCCGCTACACAAGCAAAAAGTTTCCTTTGATCCTCTATCTACAAGCAACTTCCAATTCTTTTGGACTCATTCGTATATTCCTAGCAGAACACATACAACAATAAATTTCGACAAAGGTTGTATCTCTTTAGCAGTCCATCCATAACAAGAATTGAAAAAAAGGGCATTCAAGAGGCACTGGGACTCTGAAACATTTGAAGAGCCCACTGGTTAAGGCTAGGCTGCTCACAAAAGACAAGGCTACCCTACTGTGAGTACTTTAGCAGGTTACCAGGAAAGACGTGTATATATTGCCTCGTTTCCACTGAGCGGATCGGTTCGGGTTGGTTCGGTACGTTGCGCTATTTTGAGTGTTTCCATTATGAAAGCAGCCCATACAACCGAAGCATACCGCACCATTCAGGGTCCTGCTTCAGATGTGGGGCCATCGAAAATGGTACTGTACGGTTAGGGTGGAGCTACTGGCATCACACGATACATTCCACTGATTGGCGGACAGAAAAACGTCCATGCTCACTTCAAAGGAAAGCAAAACAAACACCACGTCGCCGTTCAGTCCAGATAATAGGTCAGACTTGCAGTGGAAACGCTCACCTTAATAGGCCGGACTATTCTAACCCTTCCAAACTGTACTGACCCGAACCGATCCGCTCAGTGGAAATGAGGCATATGTGTAGCACTACTCCGTGGGAGTTGCTGAAGTTAAGGATCACCCACTTCTGCAAAGCCAGGAACACCGAATCTTCACAGGCACTCAAAGTCAGAACAGTCCCAAGCTTTGTTTTTGTTGTTTATTAGGGGGTTAACAACTTGGATAGGAATGGGAGATTATGGGATGCCCACTTGACTTGAACAAAATATTCAGTCACAACTTCCTATTTACAGTCTCATATATACAGCTCCAACTTCTTTAGTCTTCCACCAGCACACACTTTGTTCCTCTCGTCCCCTGTACAGCTCCTGCTGGTTCACGCTTGTAGGAGCTGACAGGCCTCTTGCCAGTTCAACACCAGCTCCGAACAGGCAGGAACTTGAAGTCCCTTAAAAGTAGCGCAATTGGAGTGAAACAGCTTCCCTTGTGGCCACTGATCCTAGCACCACTTCTTCAGGCAATGCCAGCCCACATGGCTCCATCTGCCTCTTTCACCAGCCCTCCTGACTACCTCTCTGCACCTGTCTGCCCAACTGACTTATCCTCAGCCCACCCAGCTCACTCTCAGGAGATCTCCCAGGAAAAGGATAGAAGACTTAAGCACAATGCTGTCTTCGAGGGAGACAGTATTCCCCCTTTGTTAGTCCCCACAGTGTTGCACTACTCACTCTGTCCTCTCTTGCTCCCGTGCCTCCAGGAAAGCCTCTTCCCTTTTTTTTTTTTTGGCAAGATCCTTCTAGCACCTGAGTCCAGGCCCAAGGCAGGATACTCCCCCCCCCCAGACTAGCGGGCTCACCTTAAGGGCCACTGACAGCCTCTTCACCACTGAATCTCCATATTTTACTTGAGAACCCCATGGCCCATGTCTAATTATGGAGTAATCTCAGTTCCCTGTCAGCCGACTGCTGAGGATTGGCTGAGGCGCCATAAATATTCAAGGCAGCTCCCCCTAACCCCCACCCTCTAGTTTTAGAAGATTCTTCCAGACCAGGGGGAGGTACCAGAGAGAGCTGCCAAGATGAGTCATCCAGCCCTGGCCTCTAATAACCCTGACCCAATTGAATAACTCAGGTTATTACTGGCTAGCAATATGCTCTTCTCCAACACTCACCTCTAGCATACACTAAAGGGTGCTAAGTATGGAAGGCGTGGCAGACCAAAAGATACAAGTGTCCAAATTCATTTATTGATAAGCTTAATTTGATTGCTGATGCAGATACTTCTGGCCAGGAATCCTAATCCAGCAATCAGCTTCCCCGCACAGATTCAAACAGGAAAGCCTTACTTTGAGTCCACTCAAGGTTCTAATTTTTAACTGAAATCCTGATAAAGGGGGGGTTCCTTTAACCCCCTAAATGCATTAGCTGTCTTTTAACACAAAATCAATAAATTAATTTGGACTCTAAAGCCCTGTACACACGATCGGATATCCTATGGATTCTAATCCGATGGTTTTTTCATCGGAAATCCGATGAAACTGTCTTCCATCAGTCTTGGCCACACACCATCAGTCAAAAAACTGACCGTTTCAAACGCGGTGACGTAAAACACTCCGATGAGCCGAGAAAAGTTAAGTTCAATGCTTCTGAGCATGCGTCGACTTGATTCTGAGCATGCGTGGGTTTTTTATCCGATGGATTTCCACACAGACGATCGGATTTTGCTATCGTTTTTTTTCCCATCGGATAAATTTAAAACGTTCTATTTTTTCACACCGATGGAAAAAAGACCGATGGGGTCCATACACGATCGGTTCGTCCGATGAAAACAGTCCATCGGATCGTGTGTACACGGCTTTATCTTCTGGTATGGCACTCCTTCCATATACTGTATGCACAAAAATACAAATAAGGCTAGCTTCAGTTCCTCTCATTGCTTTACCACACTTCACAGTAAATTATGCCCAAGTTATTTTAAAATTGCTAAATTTTAACTATATCGTAGATGTAAACATACCATAGTTGTTTTTTTTTAATGATTTTTTTTAAAATTTTACATTTGTTTTGCAGATATGTCAATAGAAGTTAAACCAAAATGCCAAACTGGTATGTCACTTCCATTCCCTAGTGGGTATTTTTTGGATAACATTTGGTATCCTCTCCACTGTAACGTGTCTTCCCATGAACCCTTGGCTAATATCACCACTTGTCTCACTGGTAAAATCATATATCTGATGGGAGATTCAACACTTCGTCAGTGGATAGAATACTTCCCAAAACACCTAAAATGTGAGTACTGAAATAAATAAACTAGAATGAGTAAACTCTGCTTCACTGAGGGGGGTGGACTGTATCAAAGTATTATGTATTTGTGCAGTTGGGAGAAAGCTACAGGAAAGTTAACACTCAGTGGAGATTTTGGTCAATATTGACATGATAACATCACGCAGTTGCTGCAGATTTGTCGGCTGCACGTCCATGATCCAAATCTCCCATTCCGCCACATCCCAAAGGTGCTCTATTGGATTGAGATCTGGTGACTGTGGAGGCCATTGGAGTACAGTGACCGCATTGTCATGTTCAAGAATCCAGTTTTAGATGATTTGAGCTTTGTGATATGGTACATTATCCTACTGGAAGGAGCCATCAGAAGATGGGTACACTGTAGTCATAAAGGGATGGACATGGTCAGCAACAACACTTAGGTAGGCTGTGGCATTTAAATGATGCTCATTTGGTACTAAGGGGCCAAAAGTGTGCCAATAAAATATCCCCCACACCATTACACCACCACCAGCCTGGACCGTTGATATAAGGCAGGATGGATCCATGCTTTCATGTTGTTTACGCCAAATTCTGATCCTACCATCTGAATGTGCCAGCTGAAATCAAAACTCATCAGACCAGGCAATGTTTTTCCAATCTTCTATTGTAAAATTTTGGTGAGCCTGTGCGAATTGTAGCCTCAGTTTCAGTTTTTTAGCTGATATGAGTGGCACCCAGTTTGATTTGCTGCAGTAGCCCATCTGTTTCAAGGTTTGACGCGTCGTGCATTCAGAGATGGTATTTTGCATACCTTAGTGTCACCTGTCTTTGCAGATGACACTAAGCTATGCAGTGGAATAACGTCCTTAAAGGATGTCTCCAATTTACAAGCCGACCTCAATGCTCTGTCTAATTGGGCAACTAAGTGGAAAATGAGGTTTAATGTTGATAAATGTAAATTTATGCACTTGGGGGCTAAGAATATGAATGCATCATACATACTAGGGGGAGTACAACTGGGGGAATCAATGGTGGAGAAGGATCTGGGGGTTTTGGTAGATCATAAGCTCAATAATAACATGCAATGCCAAGCTGCGGTTTCCAAAGCGAGCAAAGTCCTTTCTTGTATTAAGAGAGGTATGGACTCCAGAGAGAGAGATATCATTTTGCCCCTGTACAAATCATTAGTAAGACCTCATCTGGAATATGCAGTTCAGTTTTGGGCCCCAGTTCTCAGAAAGGATATTGGGGAACTGGAGAAAATTCAGAGAAGGGCAACCAAACTGATAAGAGGCATGGAGGAGCTCAGCTATGAGGAAAGATTAGAGCAACTGAATCTATTCCATCTAGAGAAGAGGAGATTAAGGGGGGATTTTATCAACATGTACAAATATATAAGGGGTCCATATAGTGAACTTGGTGTTGAGTTATTCACTTTATGGTCAACACAGAGGACAAGGGGGCACTCTTTACGTCTAGAGGAAAAGAGATATCATCTCCAAATACGGAAAGGTTTCTTCACAGTAAGAGCTGTGAAAATGTGGAATAGACTCCCTCCAGAGGTGGGTCTCTGGAATGCTCTGTAGATTGCTTTAAGACCCCTTTCACACTGGGGCGGTTTGCAGGTGATATTGCACTAAAAATAGCGCCTGCAAACCGACCTGAAACAGCGGCTGCTGTTTCTCCAGTGTGAAAGCCCAAGGGCTTTCACACTGGAGCGGTGCGCTAGCAGGACGGTAAAAAAGTCCTGCTTGCTGCATCTTTGGAGCGGTGAAGGAGCGGTGTGTTTACCACTCCTCCATCGCTCCTGCCCATCGAAAGCAATGGGGCACCGCGGCTATGCTGCCGGCAAAGCGCCTCTGCAGAGGCGCTTTGTGGTGGTTTTTAACCCTTTTTCGGCCGCTAGCGGGGGGTTAAACCACACCGCTAGCGGCCGAATACTGCCACAAAGCCGACAGTAAAGCGCCGCTAAAAGTAGCGGCGCTTTACCACCGACACACCTCCTGCCCCGGTGTAAAAGGGGCCTAAAGAAAGGCCTGGATTCTTTCCTAATGTACAGAATATAACTGGGTACTAACATTTATAGGTAAAGTTGATCCAGGGAAAATCCGATTGCCTCTCGGGGGATCAGGAAGGAATTTTTTTCCCCTGCTGTAGCAAATTGGAGCATGCTTTGCTGGGGTTTTTTGCCTTCCTCTGGATCAACTGTGGGTATAGGTTTGTGGATATGGTATTGTATTATTAATATAATTTTTTTTTTTGATTGAACTAGATGGACTTGTCTTTTTTCAACCTGACTAACTATGTAACTGTAGCACACAGACCCTTTTTCCTTCCTACCTTCACCTGCAGGGTGAAGGCACACCATGCCACAAGCCGTTTTCTCTATGTTAGAGGTCAGGCGGTGTTCACTATTTTGGGTTCTGCAGTGAGTTACCTCTTTCCACTGGTTCTCATCTCCCAGAGTGTAGGGACAAGTCTCTATTTCTCCCCAGGAAGGCCAATGTCCACACCACTTTAACTCCAACGATGAGTTTATTTTATATGTAATGTTCAGCAGACAGGAAGGGTTGATGAGAGAAAGGATAGTAAGGTTTAGGAGATAGGTCCAGGCACAAACTGGTACAATCGTCGCCACTTAGCTCACCCGGATAGTCCCCTGTAAGAGCGGTCCTAGCAGCCGGAGTGATGCCCGAACATTCACTTAAGTTTCCTAGAGATACGATCAGGAACAGCTCCAAGTCCTAAACTTCTCAGCACTTGTAACACAAGGACAGGTGCCAGTGACAGCACGTTACAAGGCCTGTGGCGGATCTTTTTAAGTCCTCTAGAAGGTAACCTAACCAGGCCTCCTCAGAGGCGGCGACTCCTTTCACTGATATCCCCGGTTCCCTCTCTTCTAGAACGGGTCACCCTCTCCCGGGCACCCTAGGATTCTTCTTTTGGAGGTAGGCCCTAGCTAAAGGTGCTGGGCCTACTAGTAGAGTTGCAGCCCCAGGCTAAAGGTGCCTGAGACTGATTCACACACGCACCCCTGGCTTGAAGGGGTGGGAGGCGCGAACTGCTCCCCAAAAGATGGCGTCTGCCCCTTATGTATCCTCTCCCAGCATGCACAGCAGGTTGACCACGCCCACTGTACTACTGCCGAGAGAGGACACCCTAAGGCATAGCAATGCTACCCACGGTTCAACCCTGACCTGATATGGCAGTGCCACCTACAGGCCACAGGGAACTGTACACCAGGTTGCATCACATAGGCAGAAGCGAGTACTAAACAATCAAAGTGGTCTGAGCCTGGCTACCAGCTCAGACCAACCCCTAAATTTAGGCACATAGCATTCCTGAAAAGTAAAAGGGCGCTACATAACTATGTAACTATATACCTTGGTTGTAACGACTGGTTATTTAAGTTACTGATGCCATTCTAACATCTCAAACCAGTCTGCCCAGTCTCTGACATCAACAAGGCATTTTCAGCCATACAGCTGCCACTCACTGCATATTTTAGGTGCACTTAATAAAGTGGCTGGTGAGTGTATATCCCTGAATATATTAACAGAGCTTATATTAAAACTTCTATCTGGTCTGTGTTGCTTATTAAAAAGTCAGGCTTCAAACAATCAGGTTACTAGTAAGATTCAAAACACATTTAAAGACTTAAGTAAGCTAAAGGGTGTTTTATATATTTTCCTAGATTATTTTTTTACCTTTATGTGTGTGTATTTATATCTATATCAAACTTTGTAATAGCAATAAATTGGTTTTATTTACCTTTTTCAAGATCTAAAGTTTTTTGATCTCCATGGAAATGGCTGGCACAGGACCTACTTGGCCATAGACCAAACCAACAACATCTACATACAGTGGAAAAAACACGGGCACCCTTTTGTAACTCTGAGCTTCTTCAATGCCAGGGACTATGCCGATGTCCCTCACCAAATTGACCAAATTGGTGGAAACTCGGACACGGTTATTGTTATCACACTGGGACAACATTTTCGAGCTTTTCCTATTTCTCTGTTCATCAGAAGGCTCTTCAATGTTCGTAAGGCTATAGAGAACTTGTTTTCACGAAGCCCAAATACAAAGGTTATCGTCAAATCTGAAAACATCAGAGAGATTAATTTGGATGTGGAACGTTTTAGTGACTTTCATGGGTATATTCAATATCTCTTAGTAAAGGATATCTTCAATGGTCTTAATGTTGGGATGATTGATGTGTGGGACATGACTGTAGCATTTAAATCTTTCAATGTTCATCCACCAGAGATTGTTCTTAAGAATCAGATCAACATGTTTTTGACTTATCTTTGTTAATGTAATACACTGAACTTCATGATTGAAAGTTTCTGAAAGAAGAATGTATTGATCACACCATCCAGTCAGATTTTACGAATTTTTGACTTGCATCGAAAGCATTAACAGAAACTGAAGATATTTTTAACTAAGGATATTTTAAAATATATCTCAGCTTCTAAATTAGAGGTCAGCAACCTTTTTCCACTTAAGGGCCAGGTTCAAAGTATGTGAATGCATGGAGGGCCGCATTCACCTGCTAATAAATTAAGATAATAATCTGGACCTCTTTACATTACACAGCCCCCGCACATCTGGACCCCTTTACATTACACAGCTCCCGTACCTCTGGACCCTTTTACATTACACAGCCCCCCTGCACATCACACAGGCCCCCCTGCATATTATGCAGCCCTACCCCCCCATTTTATGCTTTCAAATTGTGCACACTAGTGGAATATCAACAAACTAAGGTACCTAAAAATCTCCATAGGCGACGCCTTAAATTGTTTTTAAAAAAAGTTACAGAGGAGGTCTTGTGCTAGAACTGTTGCACGTGCTCTAATGATTGCGGTGATATCTCACGTGCGGTTTGAACACTGTTTACATTTTATTTGCGGTCATGACTTATGTATGTGTTCACTTCTGCGCATTAGCACGGAGGGATGAGGCACTTAAAAAAAAAAATTGTATTTTTTTTTTTTACACTGTCCTTTAAAAAAAATATCTGATCACTTATTGCTGGTAAAAGGAATGTAAACATCCCTTGTGAGAGTAATAGGCAGTGACAGGTACTCTTTATAGAGAGATCTGGGGTCTATAAGACCCCAAATCCCTCCTTTGCACGTAAAAGCATTCAAAACGCCAAGTTTGGCAGTTTTGAATACTGTAATTTTTTTTAATTTGACCACTTGCTAACCAACTAGCTTTTCCTATTTCTCTGATCATCAGAAGGCACCTCAATGTTCGTAAGGCCATAGATAACTTGTTTTTACAAATCCCAAATACAAAGATCATAATCAAATCTGAAAGCACGAGAGATATTAATTTGGATGTGGAATGTTTTAGAGACTTTCATGGGTATATTCAATATCTCTTAGAGAAGGATATCTTTAACGGTCTTACCATTGAGACGATTGGGACATGACTGTAGCATTTAGATCTTTAAATATTCATTCACCAGAGATCGTTTCTAAAAATCAGATCAACATGTTTTTGGCTTATCTTTGTTAATGTAAAATATTGGACTTCATGACTGAGTGTTTCTGAAAGAACATCTACATCCTCTAGAAAGCTTATCCCAATTTCTGAACTATATTGGAAGCATTAGTATCTGGTTGCTACAGGCAACAAAGATGGATGTTTTTTGTACAATTTAAAGGGTAAGTTCACATTTTCACAAAAAATTAGAAGGTGAACTAACTCCAGATATCCTGGCCACCCCTCGGTTAGGGTTGCCACCTCATTTTTTTAAAACCAAACACATAATAATTTCACAGGTTCTGAAGGTAATTTAATACAGATAAAGCACTAAGTGAGTTTAATTGCCACCTTAATTAGCCACAGAACCTGTGAAAATAATATGCGTTCGGTTTTAAACGGATGAGGTGGCAACCCTACCCTCTGTACCACGCTACACATAGTGGCCGTGATGCCCCGTGCTGCTGGTGGAGTGGACTGCATTCCATACACTGCAATTCACAGCCCTGGAGTAAGTATTCATCATAATGCTTACAATGCCAAGCGCTCATTGGTCAGTGCAGCACTGTGGGCGTACTGACCAAACCTAAGCACATTCAAGGCTTCTTATTATGGTATAGTGTCCCAGAAAAAATGTATGTCCCTTTTGTAACAGCAAAGTGATTTGAGGAGGAAACTTTCAATTTTGTTCATTGAGTTACTTTTTTTTTTTTTGAGGGGAAAAAAAATATACCCTTTTTTTAATTTGACTTTTGTTTTTAGATTGTTTTGATCCTTTTTAGTGATCTATAAATCAGATTTTCCCTACTTTGTGTACGTGGTCTTTATTTGTAAACTGTCACTTTAAATTTTTTATTTTTCTTGCTGCCTGTTTTTTCTTATCTGTAAAAAAATGCTAAAGATGAGGTTAATGAGGGGCTGTTTTGTGGTAGGAGAGGTCCAGAATAGTTAGAAGGAGATTTTGACGCCTTAGAAACCAATTAAAGCCTGCTTCACCTTTAAAAATCACTAAAAACATCCTGATCTGTCTTCCTCCATTGACTCCGATGCATTTCATCAGAATTTCACTCAAATCTTTCAATGCCTGGTTAAGAATGACGGAAATAAAAACTCCCCATTTTGCTCATCTCCTAGTCATTAGCCAGCAGAAGCAGCTGTGAGTTCAGGTGTAGCGATCCCAATGTTGAAATGCAATAGAAATACACTATATTATGAAAAGTTTTGGGACACCTGCCTTTACACACACATGAGCTTTAACGGCATCCGAGTCTTAGTCCATAGGGTTCAATATTGAGTTGGCCCACCCTTTTGCAGCTATAACAGCTTCAACTCTTCTGGGAAGGCTTTCCACAAGATTTAGGAGTGTGTCTATGGGAATGTTTGACCATTCTTCCAGAAGCGCATTTGTGAGGTCAGGCACTGATGTTGACGAGCATGCCTGGCTCACAGTCTCTGCTCTAATTCATCCCAAAGGTGTTCTATTGGGTTGAAGTCAGGACTCTGTGCAGGCCAGTCAAGTTCCTCCACCCCAAACTCGCTCATCCATGTCTTAATAGTCCTTGCTTTGTGCACTGGTGCACAGTCATGTTGGAATATGAGGGAGCCATCTCCAAACTGTTCCCACAAAGTTGGGAGCAGGAAATTGTCCAAAATGTCTTGGTATGCTGATGCCTTAAGAGTTCCCTTCACTGGAACTAAGGGGCCAAGTGCAATCCCTGAAAAACATCCCAACACCATGATCCCCCCTCCACCAAATGATTTGGACCAGTGCACAAAGCAAGGTCTATAAAGGCATGGATGAGCGAGGTGGAGGAACTTGACTGGCCTGCACAGAGTCCTAACCTCAATCTGATAAAACACCTTTGGGATGAATTAGAGTGGAGACTGCAAGCCAGGCCTTCTCGGCCACATCAGTGCCTGACCTCACAAATGCGCTTCTGGAGGAATGGTTAAACATTCCCATAGACACACTCCTAAACCTTGTGGACAGCCTTCCCAGAAGAGTTGAAGCTGTTATAGCTACAAAGGGGGGGCCAAATCAATATTGAACCCTACGGACTAAGACTGGGACGCCATTAAAGTTCATGTGTGTGTAAAGGCAGGCGTCCCAATACTTTTAATAATATAGTGTACATAAGGTGTGTGGAGAATCAGCCTGGGAAGGGTTAATGAAATAGGGCAAGTACTTACTTTTCAGGCCTGCTTATTAGGCACCTGGTCAGAGAGGCTGAGGGGAATGGTTGTTTTGCTATCAACCATTCCTCTCAGCCTTGAAGCTGGAGCTTGAAGCTGGAATGACCCCTGTTGCCTATGACTTGATCCTGCTGGGTGAGCTTGCCTGAGCACTTATCACACAATAACATTGTTTTTCCTTTGGGGTGAAGTTAATATATTCAGGTTGTGTTAGATGTATTGTGAAATTACACTCCCAGCCTTACCCTGTGTGGAAATTTCCCAGCTCAGGAAAACAATCTAAGTGCCAGCCAACTTAGAGTGATTGTCACTCAGGCATATTGGGTAAAGCTGTCAACATAGACCAAGCTCCACACCACCATCAATGTCATCCCTTCTACCCTGTGCTCCACGAGCGCTTTCAACCTCGCTTTTTTAAATTGCTCTACTGCAGGTTAGTCTTCCTGGTCACGATTGCAGACTGGCAGCGGTGAGAGCCAGCAGTGAGGAGAACGGTCTATGTGGACTGCTTTACCCCGGATGTCTGCATACTTAGATGCGCTTCTTTTAATCATCAACCATGTGAGTTGCTAAATGTACCTTCATTAAATGTAACCATATTGCTGCACTTAGAGGCGCCTCTCTTCTCTTTTATACTCTGTAGCTCCTGCTGGATTTTGCTTCTAATCCCTTTGTAGAGGCTTCCATTTGTGGATGGAGATTTTATGGTTACACAACCTATCACATTGCTATAATGTTTTTATATGGACTAAAAAATGAAGGACTTATAAATAAATGGTTGTGGAACAAATCATCTGAGTTTCCATTATTTCTTATGGGGACATTCACTTTGATATAAAAGTGCTTTGGATTACAAGCATGCTTCCGGAAAGAATTATGCTCGCAATCCAAGATTTTACTGTATAATCCTTTATGATGAAAAGAAAAAAAACTTGTGTGCACAGTCCAGTGAAAAGATGAAGACTCCAAAGTAAGATCCAGTGCAGCAATACCAAGGAACCATCAATAACCCCTCTTGAATTGAAAACGGGTAATCCAGCAAAGTGCTACAAGGTCAGCGACCACACCCCAGTGAAATGAACACTCACCAGAAATGATGGCTGCCATTACAGCAGCATACATGCCTAATGTGTGTATCTGTCATCCAGTGAAGAGTGAACCCAGTAAGTACATCCAGCGACACTTCTCATCAGGGTATAACTATGATAAATAAAGCTCACCGGGAGCCAAAAGGAATCCTCATAATGTAATAAGTTTAATATGGATGCAAATACACAATAAAAGAAAGTAGGATAAAAAGTCCTTACATTGGAAGCCGCTGCCGATCCGGAATCAAACAGCAGTGTGACATCAGCACTAGTAACTCCTCCCCTCCTTTTAGTTGTAACTTAAACATTCACAGTTCATAACATCTCCTTTTAGCAATTCTGATCTTTAACCACTTGCCGACCGCCCTATAGCAGTTTTACTGCTGCAGGGTGGCCACGCTGCACAGGATAACGTGTGATCCTGCACTTCCGGGTATCGGGTACGAGTGCGCACCGCCAGTGGCTCGCTCCCTCTGTGATTCTACATGGCAGGAGCTGATCAGCGGGTCCTGCAGACAAGATGTCAGCCGGCACCTGCTGATCGCTCTGTACACAGGTAGAACGTGGATCTGCCTATGTAAACAAGGCAAATTGCAATTTCAAGAAAGTGTCTTTTTTCTTCAGAGGGTCTAACACATTGGGGGCAAATCTGTTCCTTACAATTGGGTGCCTTTCGGTAGATAAACCTATAGCTATTAGGTAACAATTTTGATAAAGTTTTATCCCTCAGAAGTAATGGCCAATATTTTAGAACTATTCTCTCCAGAGTTTTGTAGTCTCGATTAAAATGAGTCAAAAAAAGCTATAAAGTCTTGTTCTAATTTCTTTTTAGGCTTATCCTCCTATCTGGGAGACAGGAAAAAAGGTATTTTGTTGGATGTAACAGGGTTTTATTACTGTAAAAAATGTAAAGCATGCCAACTGATGAGAAAGAATGCTAGAAAAATAACACAATTTGTATCATTTAGTACAGAAAACGAGTTTAGAATTTATAAATTTATCACGTGTGGGCTACAATATGTGTGAAGTGCCAAAAGGAATTTATGTAGTCGCATTAATGAACATTTAAATAATATCAAAAATGGGTTTCCAAAGCATAGCCTCTCTAATCACTTCAGGACACATCATAATAAGGACCCCAGTTTAGCTAATTTCTCAAGACGTCTTCCAGGACGGCACAATGAGAGATGACTAGTCCACCTGACAGGAAACACAATCAATCAAAGAGGTTAAAAACCCCACCCCTCCCTGTGCTCCTCAGTTTTTGATTGTGTTTCCCCACAGCGAAACCGTTTGTTATTTTCTAAGGACCTAAAGGCCTGGTGCTGGAGGTCTCCCCCTGGGACCTAGGTCGAACGCTTAGGAAGCCTCTGGACCTAGCAGGACGGGCTCATCCTTCCTGGGGGTCCCCCTTTTGTTGTAACATACTCAGGGGGGAAGGAATAGCCTTGAAGAACCCCCCTGAGTTTTCTGAAGCCCTAAGGTACAGGGTACCTGGAAGCTTCAGGGGCAAAATGTTTCCTCTTTTTTCTCCCTACCTGGTGGGTGTCCACTTCGGAGGGGGGGGCTGGCAGGTCTCCCGCAGATGCGGTGGTGAACCCAGCGGTGAAGCGCTGTTCTGGCTATTGGCGCCGCTCAGGCATGTGCGGCGCCATTTTCCCATGGCCTAGAGGACTCATTGATTTCCTCCTCTAGCGCCCGGAATGACGTCACCGCGCGCAGCGCCACTTCCGGTTTCCGGTCTACGGCAAGATGGCGACGGCCGGCGTCTTTTCAGCCAGCTTCCACTATAAAGATGCCAGGAAAAGAGGCGCCCATTCCTCCTGTTTGCTCTTAGCGACACGGTTCGAGCCCGGACGGCGCATGGAGCATGAGGAAAGGCCCGGTACGGCCAAGGCTACAGAGGAGGCCACAGGAGGTGAGTCCTACCCAGCCAGCAGGGGTTATGATGGGGGAGGCACCCCGACTCTTCCCCCTTTTGCTCTGCACAGGGGTGTTTGGTACTAAAAAATTCCCTGTGTATATTTGTTTTTTCTGCAGGAGGGGACGTCACTGCCCAGGGGTCTACCAGCCGTCCCTCTAAAGCCCCTGCTCGCATCAAAAGATGTGGCTACTGCAACGATAGTTTGCCTCCAGACTATTCCAGACCTTTCTGCTTTAAATGCATTCAGAAATTGGCTGGAAAAGAAACATCTCAGGTCATGAGACTTCCTGTCTGTCCAGACCCAGATGCTGACTACGCTTAAGGAATTTCAATCCTCACTCAAGTCTAGGGAACCAGAACCTCAGACAAGTGGGGGGGGGGCTCTTCCTCTCAGGAGAGTTCTTTGACTCCCAGGGTAGTTAAAAGACGGCCGCAGCCTCTAAAATCCCTACCTTCACAGGGTTCGGAGCCGGAGGAGGAGTCAGATATCTCCGATCGAGAAGTATCTGATGAGGGTCTGGTGGATAGTCAGGCAGAGGACGAGGAAGAGGGCTCCAGGCCAGGAAGGCACATCTTCTCGGCTGATGATATGGAGGGCCTCCTTGGGGCAATTTATGCTTCTGAGGAGATCCAGGAGCCTGCGGAACAGGTTTCCGCACAGGATAGAATGTATCAGGGTTTGTTGAAGTCTCAACCCAGAACCTTCCCCGTCCACCAGGCACTGAAGGACATTATCCTTCAAGAATGGAAGGATCCTGAAAGGAAGCTTTTAAGACCAAAAACGTGGAAACGTAGGTGCCCTTTCAAGGAGGAAGATGAAGATAGGTTCTTCAAAACACCCAGATTGGATGCTTCTTTAGCCCAGGTATCCAAACAGTCTGACCTCTCCTATGAGGATACTGGTAACCTCAAAGATCAGATGGACCGGCGTGCTGAAACCACCTTGCGGAGGGCCTGGGAAGCCAATGCGGCAGCCATGAGCCCGGCGCTGGCTTCAGCATGCGTAGCCAGGAATGCAGATGCATGGATCTCAAAATTAACGGACCATGTTTCAGGCACTTCCAAATCCAAGGAAGTCTTGGAGTCGTTGCAGCTAATAGGTAGCGCGGTGGCGTACCTAGTGGACGCAGCGGTAGAAACCGTAAGAACCACCGCAAAGACTGGAGCCCTCTTAAACTCTGCTAGAAGAGCTGTATGGGTCAAAACCTGGGATGGTGATAGTGCATCCAAGACCCGTTTATGTGGTCTCCCATTTGAGGGCTCCCTTCTTTTCGGTACAGGACTTGACCAAGCCCTGTCCAGGTCCACCGAAAAGGGTAAGAAGTTTCCTACCAAACCTAAAAAGGAAATAAGGAGATTTTTTCGAGGCCCCCAGGGTAAGAACCGGTCTTCAGACAAAAGACCTGTCAATACTAGGAGGTGGAGTGCTGGCAAGGACAAACAGAAGGGAGGTATCCTTTTCTCCAGCCAAAAGCCTAATGACAAGAACTCTAAGTGACGTAAGGGTAGGGGGAAGGCTTTCCCAGTTTCTCCCCAGATGGGAAAGCATATCTCAGAGCCCCCATGTCCTCCAAAACTTAAAAGAGGGCTACAAGCTGGAGTTCCTTCACTCCCCTCCCCCGAAGTTTCTGGTAAAACATCTACCCAGGGACCCCTTAAAAGCTGCAGGTCTGGTACAGAATGTCTCAGAACTGGAAAGGCAGGGAGTAGTTATCCCGGTACCTACAGAACAACAAGGTTTGGGCGTCTATTCCCACGTTTTCGTTGTTCCAAAGCCGTCAGGGAAGCATCGGCTTATAATAAACTTGAGACCCTTGAACGCTTGTCTGCGTCGCAAGAGGTTTCGGATGGAGAGCGTGTACACGCTCAGGAAGCTTCTTCTGAGGGGGGTGTTCATGGTGACCATAGACCTAAAGGACGCCTATCTACACGTCCCGATATTCCCAGCACATCAGGCCTTTCTCAGGTTTGCAATCACTTCCGCCCAGGGAGTGCAGCATTGGCAGTTTGCTGCGCTTCCCTTCGGACTGTCATCCAGTCCAAGAGTCTTTACAAAGATCATGGCGGAGGTGATTGCTTACCTGCACCTGCAGGGTATAGCAGTAGTCCCCTACCTTGATGATCTGCTTCTCTACAATCAGAGTCAAGATCTCCTTCTTGCAGACCTGGCCAGGGTCGTGAACACCTTGGAAAGCCTGGGGTGGATCATCAACAAAGAAAAATCCTCGATGGTCCCAGAACAGAAGAAAGTTTACTTGGGATTCCTAGTGGATTCCTTAGAAAGAAAACTTGTTTTACCCCAGGACAAGGTCCAAGGTCTTATGACAACGGTCAGGTCTATGTTGGAGGCAGAGGAATCCTCCTTCAGAAGCATCATGCGGGTGCTGGGTCTAATGACCTCTTGCATCCCAGCGGTGCCGTGGGCTCAGCTCCACTCCAGACCTCTCCAAGAATTCCTTCTATCCTCTTGGGACGGATCAAGGGAATCTCTAGACTACAGGGACCCCATCCCAGTTGTGGCAAAGGAATCTCTGAGGTGGTGGCTCCTTCCTCAGAATTTACTGGTGGGTCGTCTGTGGAGTCAGTCCAGCCCTCTCAGGATAACCAGAGACGCAAGCGCCTGGGGTTGGGGGGCTCACTTAGACGAGCTCAGAGCTCAGGGTTCCTGGAACCGAGGTCAGAGGGGCGCCTCCTCAAACCTCCGGGAATTGTTGGCGGTCCGGGAGGCTCTAAAGGCCTTCGAGGAGAGAGTCAGGGGCCGAGAGGTCCAGATTCTATCCGACAATGCCACCACAGTGGCATTCCTGAACCATCAGGGAGGCACCAGGTCGCGTACCCTTCTGGCTTTGTCTCTGGAGATCCTGAGCTGGGCAGAGCTCCGGATTCCCTCTATCACAGCGGTTCACATAAAAGGGGTTCACAACGTAGAGGTGGACTTTTTAAGTCGCCACCCGATTCTCCAGGGAGAATGGGAGTTGAACACAGAGGTGTTCGATCTGGTGTGCCAACGGTTCGGCAATCCGGAGATAGACCTCTTCGCCCGCAGGGAAAACAAAAAGCTAAAGAGGTTCTTTTCCCTGACCCGGGAATGGGGCTCAGAGGGAGTGGATGCGCTGGCCCAGGTGTGGAGTTTTCATCTGGCCTATGCCTTTCCCCCTCTGAGTCTGATTCCGAGGATCCTGCAGAAGCTGGACCTCTCAGAATGCTGTCTCATTTTGGTCACCCCCTGGTGGCCCAAGAGAGCCTGGTTTCCCACTCTGGAGAACTGGTCTTTAGCTCCCCCTCTCCATCTACCAGTTCGGTCAGACCTTCTTCTTCAGGGTCCGGTCTTCCACCCAGAGCCCAGCTTCTTCAAACTGACGGCCTGGTGCTTGAAAGGCAGAACCTGTGGGAGAAGGGCTGTTCAGAGAGAGTGATCACCACTCTCCTCTCTAGTAGAAAGGAGGTCACCAGGCGGATTTATGCTAAGGTGTGGGGGGTCTTCTCTCGCTGGTGTTCAGAGAGAGAGGTTTCCCAACAGGAAACTTTGGTCATTCTGGAATTTCTCCAGGATGGAGTTGATCTGGGGCTGGCTACCAAGACACTAAGAGTTCAGGTAGCAGCCTTATCTTACTTCCTGGACAGAAGATTGTCCCAGGACCCGTTGATTAAAAGATTCTTGTCAGCTAGGGACAGAATGTCTCCAGTACAGATCTCTAGGGTTCCACCCTGGGATCTCTCCTTGGTTCTAGAACAGTTAACTAAGACTCCGTTCGAGCCTTTAGACAGTATCTCTATTAAACTTCTCACAGTTAAGTTTACCTTTCTGCTGGCGATAACGACAGCCAAAAGAGTAGGTGATATGCAGGCTCTGTCAATTTAAGAGCCGTTTTTTCATTTATTTGAGGACAGGGTTGTTCTCAGGCAGGACCCCCTGTACCTTCCCAAGGTAGTATCAAAATTTCATAGAACACAGGAAATAATACTCCCTTCTTTTTGTTCCAATCCCCAGAATGAAAGGGAGGCTTCCTTTCATTGTTTGGATGTCAGACGATGTCTGCTTTCTTATTTGGATAGAGTTAGCATTTTCAGAAAATCCAGCCACTTGTTTATTAATTTTTCTGGTCAGAAAAAGGGCCAACAGGCTTCTAGAGTAACCATAGCTAGGTGGATAAAACAAGCAATCTCCCTAGCTTATGACCAGGCTGCTAAGACAGCCCCGAAGGTTAAGGCACATTCCACTCGGTCTCTGGCGACCTCCTGGGCAGAAAGGGCCGGAGCTTCGGTCGAACAAATCTGCCAAGCTGCGACATGGTCAAGCCAGAACACTTTTTTGAAGCATTATAGAGTGGAGTTGCTGTCGCCTCAGGACCTCTCATTTGGTAGGAAGGTCCTGCAAGCGGTCGTCCCACCCTAAGGTAGGCCTGCAAATTACTTGCTTCTCTCTCATTGTGCCGTCCTGGAAGACGTCTTGAGAAAAGTACCAGTTACTTACCGGTAATGGTCTTTCTGGTAAGACTTCCAGGACGGCAGGCCTACTTCCCACCGCTCTGGTTAAGTATATTAATATATATATATATATATATATATATATATAGAGTTGTTGTGGTATGTTGTTTTCACTCTCGTGCACTAGTGTGGAGTACTTTTTCACAAACCGAGGAGCACAGGGAGGGGTGGGGTTTTTAACCTCTTTGATTGATTGTGTTTCCTGTCAGGTGGACTAGTCATCTCTCATTGTGCCGTCCTGGAAGACTTACCAGAAAGACCATTACCGGTAAGTAACTGGTACTTTTTTTTGGGATTGATAAATTAGATACAGACTGGAGAGGAGGTAATATGTTCCGTGCTATCTATCTAATTATTAGGAATTTACTAGAGGTTTACATCTTAAAGCAGGGGTTCCGCGGCCAATCGTTTTTTTTTTTTTTTTAGAGCATTCAAAGGGGTTTTACAATACAATGGTATACTCACTTGTTTGGATTCTGCAAATGTCAGTTTTCGTGGCAAAGAAGTACTTATAAAATCCGTTACAGGCATTTTCCATTTTGCTTGTGGGCATTGTGAAGCCCACAAGCAATCATTTCCTGGAAGCGGTGAATGCTCACCTCCAAGCATTCACTGCTCTTTCTCGCGCCTGCGCAGTGTTTACGGCAAGTAGCGCCGTAAACTTACTGGTTGCCATCACAACGGGCGGCGTCATTGAAAGTTCAGACCCCGTTGTGATGGTATGCACAACCAAAAAAAAAATATCACGGCGTCACTTCTTTCTTGAAAATCTTGCGGGATTTCAAAGGACGGCGTTCCGCAATGTCTCTTGGGAAGCATTACACTGTGCTCCCAGGAGACATTGCAAGGAGCGCCCAGAGAACACTGCGGCGCCGGGGAAAAGGAGTAGAGACGCCTACTCCCACGGGAGGCAAAACCGGAAGTCTGACTTTAGAATGCTCCGCTTTAAGTAATGATATTTGCAATATTGTAAAAGATGTTCCAATTTATTTGAATTTAGTCTCATTATTCGCCACTAGATGGCTCAATTAGTAATTCTCTTTTTCCTAAAAATATTATTAATTGCCATTTGGTTTTTGTTCACAAGATGGCAGCATTTAAATTCTGTCTTTTTATATATTTTTTTTATTTTCAATTTAATTTTAAAAACAAAAAAATTACCCTCCCTTTGTATTGTTTTTATTGTCATATAATTGTGTATCAATATATGAGTTTTAATTTCATATTAGGCAAGGATTGAACTGGATTGGATATCCTTATTTTGCGGACTTGTATAAATTAGGAAGCAACATATCCGATCACATTACCCCTGATGGCGTCAGAGCATGCTGACGAAATGCGTAGGGTGCCTTGCATGTGATACGTCACTTCCGCCCCTTGCAACGCAGCTGGAGTGCAAATGGTGTTTCCTTACACATGTATGTTTAGCTGTAATGGATTTTAGTGTTTTTACATTTTACTTTTTGAATAAACCGTGATATACTTCACCATGGAAGCCCTTTTCTTCTTTTCATCTCTCCACCGATTATTGGATGTCTTGCTTGAACCGGTGTTGTGGTTGTGGGAACCTCCCCATTGGCATAATCTTCATTCCAGCACTTTTGACTACCTGTAATAGGTGTCATGGAATTCTGGTGAGTAGGATGTGTGGCAGGTGATGGTGGTGGAAGATCTACAGTCACTCCTTATTGTTCACCAGGATTAAGAAGATTCACTTACACCTAACCAAAATGAATTATATTTATACTAGACACTTAATAGATGTCTCTTATGGACTTTATATTTTATGACTTTGTTTTCTGACATTGTTTGTATGCACTTGCATTTTATAGTTATTTAGGTTTTTCATTTTCAGAGAGCACGGTTTAAATTAATTTATCAATACATTTTTCTTCTCCATAAGTATATTCCATAGTTTGCAGACGCTTTAACTTTTGCGCAAACCAATCAATATACACTTATTGGGATTTTTTTTTACCAAAAATATGTAGCAGAATACATATTGGCCTAAATTGATGAAGAAATTCGATTTTATTTTTTTTATTGGTTGTGTTTTATAGCAGATAGTAAAAAATATATATTTTTTTACAATTGTCATTCTTTTTTTGTTTATAGTGCAAAAAATAAAAACCTGTAGAGGTAATCAAATACCAGCAAATGAAAGCTCTATTTGTGGAAAAAAAAATGACATACATTTACATTTTATTTGGGTACAGCGTCGCATGACCACACAATTGTCAGTTGAAGTAACGCAGTGCCGTATCGCAAAAAATGGCCTGGTCATGAAGGGAGCTGAAGTGCTTAAGAAATTTATGCTGTGACACTCACTGCCACTCCAAGACAGGAATGTAACTGAGTTTTAAAGTTTGGTAGTTCTCACAGAAGCAAGAATACTCTTTAACCCATGAATGCTTATTGTTCCAATATTGTAACAGTAGTGTTGTGGGAGTTATTTAAATCCTACTACTTTCGGTAACATATTAATTTTATGCGCAAACTTAAATAAATTTCAACCTTAGGCATAAATTAGTTCATTCCTAATTTTACTTTACTTTCAGAGATTGAAAATATTGTTTTAATGAAAAGAAAAAATGGGGGATGAACTTGTTTATAGAGACGCTACAACAAAACAGACAATGAGCAACAGTAAAATAAACAGTTAAAAGTATTTAACAAAGTTCATATTGGATTAGTGGAGAGTACAATTTCATTGCAGAGTAATCTAATCTGGTACAGTGCATCCGGAAAGTATTCACAGCACTTTGGTCAATACTTTGTTGAAGCACCTTTGGCACCAATTACAGCCTCAAGTATTTTTGAGTATGATGCTACAAGCTTGGCTCACCTATTTTTGGGCAGTTTCTCCTATTCGTCTTTGCAGGACCTCGCAAACCTCCATCAGGTTGGATGGGGAGCATCTGCGCACTGCCATTTTCAGATCTCTCCAGAGACGTCCAATCGGGTTCAAGTCTGGGTTCTGGCTGGGCCACTCAAGGAAATTCACAGAGTTATCCCATAGCCACTCCTTTGTTATCTTGGCTGTGTGCTTAGGGTTATTGTCCTGTTGGAAGATGAACCCTTGCCCCAGTCTGAGGTCCAGAGCGCTCTGGAGCAGGTTTATTATCAAGGATGTCTCTGTATATTACTGCATTCATCTTTTCCTCAATCCTGACTAGTCTCCCAGTTCTTGCTGCTAGAAAACATCCCCACAGCATGATGCTGCCACCACCATGCTTCACTGTAGGCATGGTATTGACCAGGTGATAAGCGGTGCCTGGTTTCCTCCAGATTTGACGCTTGCCATTCAGGCCAAAGAGTTCAATCTTTGTTTCATCAGACCAGGGAATTTGGTTGCTCATTGTCTGAGAGTCCTTCAGGTGCCTTTTGCCAAACTCCAGGCGGGCTGTTATGTGCCTTTTACCGAGGAGTGGCAATTCTACCATACATACCCGATTAGTGGAATGTTGTAAAGATGGTTGTTCTTCTGGAAGGTTCTCCTCTCTCCATGGAGAAATGCTGAGGCTCTGTCAGACTGACCATTGGGTTCTTGGTTACCTCCCTGACTAAGGCCCTTCTCCCCTGATCGCTCAGTTTGGCCGGACGGCCAGCTCTAGGAAGAGTCTTCTATTTACAAATGATGGAGGCTACTGTGCTCATTGGGACCTTCAATGCTGCAGAAATGTTTCTGCACCCTTCCTCAGATCTGTGCCTCGATACAATCCTGTCTCTGAGGTCTACAGACAATTCCTTGGACTTCATTGCTTGGTTTGTGCTCTGACATTACTGTACTTATGTACATGTGATTTTTTTCGTTTTTTATTTTTAATAAATTTGCAAAGATTTCAAACAAACTTTTTTCACGTTGTCACTATGGGGTTTTGTTTGTAGAATTTTTGAGGAAAATAATACATTTAATTCATTTGGAATAAGGCTGTAACATAACAAAATGTGGAAAAAGTAAAGCCCTGTGAATACTTTCGGAATGCACTTTATATTAACAGCTCCCATGAATGACCTTTATCATTACCTCATACTTTTGATGGATGCAAAAGCCCTGAGTTTCAAGTGCAGCCATGTTTTCAGGTCCCTGAGGAAGGCGTATGCAGACAGTGGGGGTTATTTTCTAAAGGCAAATCTACTGTGCACTTCCAAGTGCACTGCAAGTGCACTTGGAAGTGCATTTGCTGTAGATCTGAGGGGGACATGCAAGGAAAATAAAAAACAGAATTTTTGTTTGCATGTGATTGGATGATACAATCAGAAGAGCTTCCCCTCATTTCAGATCTTCCCCTCAGATCTACAGTGACTGCACGTCCAAGTGCAATTGCAGTACACTTGTAGTGCATAGCGGATTTGCCTTTAGTAAATCAACCCCAGTTTTTCTTGATTTTCAAGTAGACCCTCGATTAATGACTATTTTTCTACTCTAAAGCCATGTACACACGATCGGATTTCCTATGGATTTTAAACCGATGGATTTTTCCACACCATCCTACACACCATCAGTCAAAAAAACGATCGTCCAAAACGATGTGTATATATATATATATATATATATATCCATATGGACTCAGTAACATGCATACGCATGCTCAAAAAAGTACGCCTACATATATCTGGGGGGGGGGGGGGGAAAGTTTATTTGTTATTGTTGTTTGGGAGAAGGGGAAGGTAAAAATGTAAATTAAAAACTAAAAAAAATTTAAAATGACATTAAAATTATTATGAAATGGTACTAAGATGGTACGATCATATACCTACAAATAGACAAGGTCACATACAAGCCCAGATGGTTTACAGGGCGGTGACTAATTGTGGATATAAAAATGTCAAAATGGCCAGATGGAAAATAAAGAAAATTAATGTATATATAATGTGACACAAGAAATAATTAGGTAACCAAAAATAGCAGAAAGCTCTAGCTACGGTTAGAGGATATACGTAGCTGACTGGAAAGTATTACAAGGGGTATAGCTATATTATAGTGCCGATTTCTAATTCCTCGTTTAAACCATTTGGTGCAAGTGTATCAAGAGTATGTATCCAGAAAGTTTCACGTTTACATAGTCTCCAAAAACTTTCAGCTTTGGATAGATTTTTGGGTATGGCTTCAATAACCCACACCTGTAAACCTGTAGTGGACTTGTTATGATGTTCTAAAAAATGTCATGGTACACTATGTTGGTCACATCCCTCCTCCATGAAGCAACGGTGTTTGCCGAAGCATTATCTCAGCAGACGGATGGTGCGGCCAACATATAATAACTTACAGGGGCATGTGAGACAATATACAACATAATCGGTCGAGCAGTTGTAAAAGTTGTCTAGATTATAAGTCGTATCTTTGTGCTTAAAGTTTTGTTGCCCATGTCTCACAAAATCACGTCTTGCATAATGCCTTATGGCATCAATACATCCCTACAAGGGGAATCGGGCATAATGTTTTTTTTCTTCTTTAAAGCACTTAGAGCCGGTTCACACTGGGGCAACACGACTTCCAGCGCGATTTTATGAGGCAACTCAGACACGACTTGACAATGAATCACAGCGCGACCTGGAGCTACTTACAAGGCAACTCCAAGTTGCCTGCAGGACAGGAGACATTCCAGTGGCCAATCAAACAAGAATCAGCTCTGTGGGAGGGAGGGGGGAGGGAGAGGTTTGCCTGAGAAATGTATGTTTTTTTCCTGGAGAGTTGCTCCTATTAAGACAGTGAGAGGCAACTCCCATTGAAATGAATGGTTACAGGTCGCCTAGGAGTCGGATTGAAGTAGTACAGGGACCTTTTTTGAAGTCGGAGCGACTGCAGTAGTGTGCATAAGGACGGCTCCATTAACTTACATTGATTTCCTCAGCCAGCGCGACCTGAGGCGACTAGGGGTGACCTGGGGCGATTTGGAGTCAGATCCAAAGACGCCCCTGTGTGAATGGGCTCTCAAGTTTACTGGGCCCTATTTTGTTTTTTAATGTGGGGGCCCTCCTATAGGTAACCTTTGGTTTTTCACAGAGAACAGTGTTAAGGTGGGGGTTAAGTTTTAAGATTTCCCAATGTTTATTGAGAATGTGTTCAATTCTCTTGTATTGACCATGATACCTAGTAAGAAACCGAACGGGTACATTTTCCGACTTTCGGTTCTTTACCTGGAAGAAAGGTAGTGTAAGGCTGATCTACCAACATTTCTGGGTATCCTTTTTCCAGGAATTTTCACCTAAGATGTGTACTCTGAGAGATGTAGTCACAGTCTCTGGTACAATTCTGTCTTATTCTACAGAACTGCACTTTAGGTATATTTTTAACCCACTGTGGGTAATGACAACTCTCAAAATGTAGGTACGAGTTACCGGCAGTAGGTTTGGTGTAATTACGGGCAAAAATTGGATTATGCTTGTGGCCAAGCTCAAGGTCTAAAAAAGGCTAGGCTGTCCTGGTTCGAGACAGAAGTAAAAAAGAAAGTCCAAGATCATGAAGTTAAGGAAAAAAAACATTATGCCTAATTGCTCTCGTAGGGGATGTGTCAATGCCAATAACGCATTATGCAAGACGTGATTTTGTGAGACATGGGCAACAAAACTTTAGGCACAAAGATAAGACTTATAATCTAGACAATTTTTACAACTGCTCTACCGATTATGTTGTATATTATCTCTCATGTCCCTGTAAGTTATTATATGTTGGCCGCACCATCCGTCCGCTGAGACAACGCTTCGGCAAACACCGTTGCTTCATGGAGGAGGGTTGTGACCAACATAGTGTACCATGACATTTTTTGGAACATCATAACAAGTCCACTACAGGTTTACAGGTGTGGGTTATTGAAGCCATACCCAAAAATATATCCAAAGCTGAACGTTTCTCAAGACTATGTGAACGTGAAATTTTCTGGATATATACTCTTGATACCATTGCGCCAAATGGTTTAAACGAGGAATTAGAAATCAGCACTATAATATAGCTATACCCCTGGTAATACTTTCCAGTCAGCTCTTAGTCCTTATCTCCTTAGTTGGAGGACCATATACACCCTAATACATACATTAGTTACATAGTAATATATATATATATATTACGTATATGCTCTAACCGCATCTAGATCTTTCTGCTATTTTTGGTTACCTAATTATTTATTGTGTCACACTATAATTACAATAATTTTCCTTATTTTCCATCTGGCCATTTAGAAATTCTTATATTGACAATTAGTCACCGCCCTGTATACCATCTGGGCTTGTATGTGACCTTGTCTATTTGCATGTATATGCTCGTACCATCTTAGTACCATTTCCTAATATTTTATTTTAATTTAAAAAAAAAATTGTTTTAAATTTTTTAACTAATTTCTTCTATTTATTTCATACACCTTCCCCTTCTCCCAAACACCAATAATAACAAATAAACTTTATCCCCCCCCTCTCTAGATGTATGTAGGCGTGCTTATTTGAGCATGCGTATGCATGTTACTGAGTCCGCATGCCGCATTTATAATAATTTTAATAATTTAATTATTATTATTATTTTTTTTTAAATAGATTTTATTGAAAGGTGAAAATCATACAGATTATAACAGCAAAAGTAATGTATTTTCACACATCAATAGTTGTGACAAAGCAGTAAATTAGATAAGAGGAGAGAACAATAAGCAACCTAGGGGATCCATGCAGGGGATAAACAACATATAGGATGTAAGAGCTTCAAAGCTAAACATTCCTATGTAACGGGGGGGGGGGTAACTGATTGGATCTGGAACTGGAGTGGACCCTAGGATTACTGGAAGGAAAAACAAACAAAAAAACTTAGAAAAAAAGGGAGGGAAGGGGATGAGGGGTAGGGTGGAAGTGAGCACCAAGTTCTTGTTATGAAGGGTAGCAAGGAGGTAGACATCAAGTTGCGGGACTGTAGCTCTCATTCAAATATCAGGTGAATGGATAGAGACCAATGGTAGAGAGAAAGTTTGGACTGAATCTTCGTGAGTTGTTGGAGATTGAGTCCCATCGATAGAGGGTTTTTCCGAGGGAGAGAGCGAAATCACTGGAGGTGTTGGGGGGGCCTGTAGTATGAGAATGAAAACAGTTTGAGATTTGCCCGGTCAACCGGGGAGAGCGTAAAGACTATATAGGCTTGCCATCTGTGGTAGAAACATTTTTTTTGCAGTATCCTGTGAGAAGTCCATGTTGAGTCTGTCTTTGAAAAGAAGCAGCAGAAGGTCTCTTTGGAATATTCAAGGGAATGTTGGATATCCAATTTTTCAAGATGGCTCTCCTGGCGAGTAGTAAACATATCAAAGATCAGTCTTTATAAGAAGGGGGGCATTGGGGGACCAAGGCAGCAACAGAGGGTCCCAGTGGCCAAAGATGAGGAGCAAGGGGTCTTTAGGTAGTTCCACAGGGTCACTTCGAAGATGTAAGCCAGGACTTGATCCCAGAAGATGGATATGTGGGGGCACGACCAGAAGCGATGTGTCAGGGAGGGCTTGAGTTGACGACAGAGAGAGCAGGTAGAGGTGGTTTGCACTTGGTTGGCGTAGAGAAAGGGAATGTGGGCCCGATGCATAATTTTCAGTTGAGCTTGCCTCCATATTTCATTGGGGATCAGTTTATGTATAGTATTGAGGCCCTGTAAGAGTTTGTTGACCAACTCTGTGTCTGGGAAGTCTTAAGCCCAGTTGGCCACTGATGATGATGCTAGGGACGAGGTTGTTTTTAGTAGAAGAGGTCGATATATATCCGCTATTTTGTATGAACCTTCCGAAAGGAGGACTTCCGTGATAGAATTTTTGAACCTTTTCTTATCGTCTCTACATGCATTTTTCAGAAAGCTGACGCATTGTCCGTAGTGGAAAGCATGGGATTGAGGAAGTGAGAACGTGTCGGCTAGGGTTTGGAATTTAATGGGACAACCAGTCTCCGGTTCACAAAGTTGTGAAAATTTCGTAAGGCCTTTCCGATGCCAGATGTCATAGGGTCGGTGCTCCAGACCTGGAATGAAGCTCGGGTGACCTTGAATTGGAAGGTGGCTGGATATGAAGGGTGAAAGATTTAGGCTTTTTCTGACTTCCCTCCATGCAATGGCCGTGTCTCTTAGTAGGAGGTTATGTTGGAGTAGCATTGGAACAGATTTCCACTTGCAGTGGAGGAGGGCAACTGGAGAGTATGGGCGCGCCATTTGGGTTTTTAAGGCATAATTGGAGTAGCAGGAAGCTTGGGCTATCCAGTCCAGACCTGTCCGTAGTAGGCAAGCTAAGTTATACGTTCTAACATTCGGGAGACTGATACCCCCTTCGCGCCTGGGAAGATATAGTTTCGGGAGGGCTATGCGTGGTCGCTTGCCTTGCCAGAGGAATTTAGAGATGGCCGCATTGAGAATTTTTGTATGCTTATGATGCAGAAGTAGCAGGATGGTTTGGAGTAGGTAGAGTAAGCGGGCAAAGCTGACCATTTTCACCAGGTGACATCTTCCCAGGAGCGAGAGAGGCAGATCCATCCAGTTATCAAGTTCTTGAGAGATTTTCATGAGTAGAGGGGGATAATTGAGATGATAGAGAGAGGAAGGTACTTTCCTTATTTTGATCCCTAGGAAGGTGATGTAGGATTTCGCTACCGTGAAGATCGAGCGACGGATCCAGGGAGGGTCGGGACGTGAGCCTATGGGGCGGATTTCGCTTTTGTTATAATTCATGCGAAGGCCTGAACACAGTCTGAATTCATCGAATATGGATTTGATTATGGGCATATCCGAGGATGGGTTTGAAGAGAATATCAAACGTCGGCAGCGAAGAGGGAAGTACGTAGTTTGTGATCACGATATGGATGCCATGAAGTGGGGCCGCTTGGTATAAAAACCGCGATAGGGGTTCTAACGCTATGTTAAAGAGGAGCGGGGATAGAGGACAACCCTGCCTAGTGCCTTCATGTAGACGGAATTCATCCGATAGAAGGCCTGCTGCTACCAGCCTAGCTGCCGGAGCAGTGTACATGGATTCTATAAGGTGGGCAAAGGGGCCGGTGAAACCCATGGTGGACATGACTATAGAAAACCACTCGAAACTAACGTTGTCAAAGGCTTTCTCCGCATCTAGGGTGATGATTGCATATGACCCCTCAGGTTGTTTTTGGCGTGTTCTAGGCCCAGCATCACTTTCCTGATGTTCAGGGTGGCAGTTCTGCCTTTTACAAAACCAGATTGGGCGGAGTGGATCAAGGAGGGGATGATGGAGGCTAATCTAGTGGCAACCATTTTTGAGAGAGTCTTGACATCGAGGTTTAAAAGTGAGATAGGTCTATAGGATCCTGGTTCTTGGGGGTCTTTGTATTTTTTAGATAGTAATTTTATGATGGCTTGGTTCCCCGTGGGTAGGTATGAGCCACCAGACCATATGTGTTGGTAGACCTTATGTAGGGTGGGTTCCAAGAGTGTTTTTAGGGACTTATAAAATTCGCCTGTGAAGCCATCGGGGCCAGGGGCTTTAGAAGGGGCTAGGTTCCGGATGGCTGATGATATCTCAGGGAGGGAGATGGGCAAGTTTAGGCCTTCTAATTGGGAGTGATTTTGGTGAGGGATATTTTCTTGAGGAAGGAGAGTGCTGTCGGTTTATCTATGGGGTCGGCCGCGTATAAGGAGGAGTAGTAGTGGAGCATAGCCTCGTTAATGTCTAGCTGTGAGGTTTTGATATTACCTGAAACGTCTCAGAGGGAGGAGATACAGGTCGGGCGTTGGGGACCCCTATAAAGTCTGGACAGCAATTTCCCTACCTTTTTCCCAAATTTGTGTAGAGAGGCATCCATATGAGCCTTTTTAGTCAATTTAAGGGTGTCTGCCCATGTTTCAAAGGCTCGCTTAGCTACTTGCCAAGCCTTCCTATTGTCAGGGGAGTCAGCCGTCTATAGGGAGCGTTGAGCATGGTCTAGCTGGGAGCTAGCCAATTTGTAATTTGTCAATGCGTTTTTTTTTAAAGAGGCCGCATAGGAAATGATCCGACCTCCAAGGAAGAATTTACCGGCTTCCCAAAATAAGTTAGGGTTATCTCGATGTGGAGCATTGGCCGAGGAGTATTCAGACCACGTTCTTTCTATGTACTGAAGGAAGTCAGAGTTATTATGTAGGTAGGAGGGGTATCGCCACAGTTTGGGTGAAGGTCGGGGATGTCGAGTGATACCGAGACAGGAGCATGATCCGAGATAGCAATGTCATGTATGCCACCATCTGATACCATTGGGACAATGTCATCAGAGCAGAAAAGGTAGTCAATTCTGGTGAAGACGTTGTGGGGGTTGGAGTAAAAGGTGAACTCTCTGTCAGCTGGGTGTCTGAGACGCCAAACGTCATGTAGGTGAAGGGAGTCTATCGTGGAGGTGAGCAGGGTCGGATCTCTGGGTTCAGGTAGAGATCGGGGGCGTCTGGTAGAAGACCTGTCGTCTATTGGGTGAAGGGTAGTATTAAAGTCCCCGCCGATGATATGTGGGAGGTGTGGGTCTCGAATGAGCTAGGTCGATAACTCGCTAAAGAATTGTTTGGGGGGGTTATTAGGAGCGTAGATGTTTGAGATAATGAAGTCTTTGGCCCCTATCTGAACATGAGTCGATAAGAGTCGTCCTTGGGAATCTGAGTGGACAGAGACAATCGTGTAGGGAAGATTTTTATGTACGAGTATTAGGACCCCTGCTCTGCGTCCCAGGGATTCGGAGCCGAGGACTGTGCCCACCCATAGCTTTTTCATACGTGGGAAATCGGAAGCGGAGAGGTGGGTTTCCTGTAGGAGGGCAATGTCGGTTTTGAGCCTTTTGAGGTGGCGAAGGATTATCATTCTCTTATTAGGGGAACGGAGCCCTTTTACATTCCAGGAGACTATTTTCATATTAGGGGGGCCATCGAGAGGAACTGGGCTGGTGTTGTATGGTTGGTTCGAAGTATGTCATGAAAATGAGCTGTAGGTGTAGTAGGGGATAATGAGTTGTCTACGCTATAAGAAGGTGGTGACTTAGTGTCAGGTGCTGCAAGTATACCTTGGCATGGGTGATATAAGAGAAGAGAAGGGTGCTGGGGGGGGGGGTCAGTGGGTAAAAACAAAATAACAACATATCGCATAAACTTCACTTTTTTCCGCATGGAGTCACTCTGTAGTCCAGCTCCCAATGCAAGACCCGAACAATGCAGCCTTAACAAAGGAACCCACGTATTAAGAGGTGATCAATACTGCTCATTCAGGTCGTGTATGGGGAGAGAAAAACGGCTCTACACAGGGAGGCCAGAGGGAGCAACATTGGTGCTAGCAAATAAAACATAACAGTCATTAACAACATATAAAAAACAAGGAGAATAGGAAAGGACTGGCCTATCACCAAAGTGTAAGTCTGGTTATCGAAGGTGGAAGGAAGGACCGGTGATACATCTCGCAGCCGGGATGGGTCTGTCAGGCCAGCCTAGGCGTGATCATAGCCAAGACAATGGTAGTAGAATAAGAGCTGACTCAGTTGAGCGTGGAGCGGCGCAGGTCTGGGTTTGAGGACCTGAATCTTTTTGGAGAGTCTTTGCGCGGGCTTCTTTGGTCGAGACCTCGGTTGATTGAAGCCGTTCTGGATGAGGGGCTGAGGTGTGGACCTGAGTGAAGGAGTGAAGAGAACGAAGGAAGGCCTCTGCTTCAGATAGGTCTTGGAAGGAGAGCTGGTCCCCATTGGGTGCTTTGAGCCGCAGGGTGGCTGGTAAGGCCAGGGTGAATTTGATTTGTTGCTGGTGCAATTCTGTGCATATTTGCTGAAAAGCCTTCCTTTTTTTGGATGCTTCTATCTGGAGGGATCTGGATTGCCTGAATTTTTGCAGAATGGGGGCTTTGTCTGCATAATTCAGATATTTGGCGATAATCGGTCGGGGCAACTTTCGATCTTAGTTCACCACTTCCCTACTGTGCACGAAAACCCCCTTCCTGCCCAAGCCATTTTTCAGCTTTCAGCGCTGTCACAGTTTGAATGACAATTGCGCGGTCGTGCGACGTGGCTCCCAAACGAAATTTGCGTCCTTTTTTTCCCACAAATAGAGCTTTCATTTGGTGGTATTTGATCACCTCTGCGGTTTTTATTTTTTGCGCTATAAATAAAAGAAGAGCGTCCAGTTTGGAAAAAAAACACTATTTTTTACTTTTTGCTATAATAAATACCCATTTTTTTTTTTTCAAATAAAATTTTCCTTTAGTTTAGGCCGATACGTATTCTTCTACATATTTTTGGTAAAAAAAAAAAATCGCAATAAGCGCGTATTGATTGGTTTGCGCAAAAGTTATAGCGTCTACAAAATAGGGGATAGATTTATAGCTTTTTTTTTTTAATTAGTAATGGCGGCAATCTGCGATCTGCCCTAGCTCGTTTTAAAGGGAGGACGTCATATGACGTCCTCCCAGAACGAGAGTGTCCTCCGCCCGCCGTCAATTGACAGTGGGCGGTGGACAAGTGGTTAAAGAGTCCCATGCGGTGTGCCCTTTCCATGGTACATGGGCTGGGGAGGCCTAATGTCTCTGGGATACGTCTCGCGCAGAGGTCCGTGAGGGCTGATGGTTGTAGGGATTCTGGGATGCCGATGAAGCGTAGATTGCACCTTCTGGACCTATTTTCCAAATCGTCCAGCTTATCCAAAATGTACTTGTTTGTTTTGTCCTGGGCCTGTTCCAGTGTTTGAGTCTGGTATAATTCTTCTTTTATGTTGGATATGCAGTGTTCAGCCTCATTCAGCCTAATGGAATGTTCCCCTAGCTGGGCCTTAAGCTGCTGCATTCCTGCACTGACTGCCTTCTCCACAGAGGCAGCTATCATGGGGTTGAGGAGAGCTGCTACAGCCTGGGCGATCCTTTCAGTGGTGTGGTCCCCAGTATGTGGTGGAGGGGGAAAAGACTGTGGTGAGGAGGTGGGCGAATCGCCGCTTACCTCCATTTCAGGCGCCACATCCGAGGAGGGAGCCATGTAGGCCGAAGCCGGGGCCTCGATTTGCGGCTGTACCGATGGAGCCGCCGCGGCTGCGTATGAACGAACGCTGGGCTTTTCTACAAAACGGTCCATGGTGTGACCATGGATGTCCAGGGGGGACAGCAGATGTTCAGGATGGGTTTTGCTGGCTTTATATGCCGTTTTATCGGAGTCAAGCTGTGGAGCTAGTGAGGAGAGCAGCTACTCCATACGGTGCCAGAACCGGAAGTCTTGATAATTTAATATATTAATAGTTTATTGAATTGTTACACATTGATATTGGTCAATCTTTTAAAACTTAATTTACCTTTTTTAATGGTTAATAACATGTTTCTAATGCATGTCTAATTGCATAACCTGTTACTTGCTTCTCAGTAATAGCAGTCCAGTGTTCTTATCCTGCTAATTGGCAAATGACTTTCTCCATGCAGAGCATTTAAACTTGCCCCTCTATCTTCTTTGTATCACTTGATAAAGGAGAGCGCATGCTCCCTACGAACTTCACGCATGCTCTGAAACGCGTTGTGGTCCTCCCCTCACCCCAGTGACGCCACAGGCCTAATGGCACTGCGCTCCAAGCTGGTTCCATCAGGCATACCCAGAACAACACAGGACTTGCCAACTCCCTTCCTGCTTCACCGCGGTTACCACGGCGGGTATATTCTTATACAGGAGGTGCTGAAGACTGTTCCCTGTGGGTTTCTGTCCCAGATGAGCTTACCTTCCCTTACCTTGATGTAAGTGTTTTATAACTACCTGTTACTGTACATTAAACATTGCACTCAGAGGCGCTTTTCTGTTTTTCCTTAGAGTTACTATGGGGCTTCTGTGGTCGGCTGCCTCCACTGCACCCGCCTCCACAGAGAAGGCGCCGCTGACCTGACCGGAGCGGCTTCAGAAAAGGTATGTATAGTGATTTCTTCCTTAGAGGGCTAGACGGGTTTGATTGTTGATGCCTGTAGATTTAGAGATTTTAGTATTAGGGTGAACTTCTTTCATTTTCTGTACTTTTTATCGAGCTTGGCCTATTTTCTGTCAATTGTGTTTTTAAATGGAATGTTCTAGTGGTTGGTTTTTATGAATTGTGACCATTTTCATCACTGCCTTGTAATTTTCAATAAATGAAGGCAGCAGTTGTTTCAGTTCAACTTCCCCATTCTTTCCACACAATTTAGGGCCTTGCCACAGCTCTTTAGATTTACACACAGTATAAATTTAGATCAACATTTTAAATCATATAATCAAAGACGTATACTTTATTATACAGTAATTTTTTGTATCCCCTGTAATGGAGTTTAGAAGATACATCCTTAGCATTTCAGAGTTACAAGGAATGCAGAAAGACACGCAAAAGAACAATCAGAGCAACTAAAATACAATACAACAAAAACACTTTGCTACAGTAAGGCCCCTTTCACACTGAGGCGTTGAAAAAACGCTCCAAAATTATGGGATTTTGTACCTCTATTTTACCGCGTTTTTACAGCAATCGCGGTAAAAATAGCGCTAATGCGTATGCTAAAAACGCGGTAAAAACGCATACGTGTTAGCGCTATTTTTTAAAATAACGTTTATGCCTATGCGTTTTTACCGCGTTTTTACCGCGGTTCCCATTCATTTCAATGGGGATAGGCATTTTTACAGCGCTATTTTATGCGCCCTAAAGTTGCTCTAAAAAAGCAGTTTGCAGGATTTTTTCCAACGCCCAGCCAGCATAACGCCTCAGTGTGAAAGCCCTCAGGGCTTTCACATTGAGAATGCTGGGGCAGGATTATTTCAGGCGTTATTACAGCGCTATTTTTAGCGCGAAAACGCTGTAAAAACGCCTCAGTGTGAAAGGGGCCTTAGTAAAACAAACCAAAAATAATTTGTAAAATTATACAAAATATTGATAGTAAAAAGGTAAAGTTGACGCATAAGTCCCATACAAGATAAACATGGGAAGTTGGTCACAAAGGACAGAGAGAAGGCAGGTGTACTAAATGAATGTTTCTGTCATGAAGATCCTGCCTCAAACTCTCCAGTTCCCGATCGCGGACGCACCTCTCTTGGCGCCAGGCGGGCCATTTAAGCCTGCCTGTCAAATACAGTCCCCGCTGTCTGCTCTACAGCGTTCTGTGTGCCTTAAACCAGATCTGAGACTTATACCTGTGTATACCCGGCTTACCTGTGACCATCCAGCTATCCAACTGCACCTGATCCTTGGCCTGTCTGACTACTCCTCTGCCTGCACCTCTGTACCTCTGCTGCCCACCTGACATCCGACCCGGCCTGCCTGACTACTCCTGTGTGTTCCTGTTCCAGTCTGCTAAGCTGTTCCAGTCTGCTAAGCTGTTCCAGTCTGCTAAGCTGTTCCAGTCTGCTAAGCTGTTCCAGTCTGCTAAGCTGTTCCAGTCTGCTAAGCTGTTCCTGTCTGCTAAGCTGTTCCAGTCCAGTACTCCAGTTCCTGTCTGCTAAACCTGTCAGCTGTTCCAGTCTGCTCCTGGTTCCTGTCCTGCTCCAGCCTACCAGCTTGTCAGTTGTTCCAGTTCCTGCCTCTCAGCTCCTGCAAGAAATTCTTTGACGTCTGGACTACTTCCTCCGCTGTCGATCCTGCCAGGCGCTCGTGCCACTCCTCACTCCGGTGCCCCCTGTTACTTTACCAGGGGTCACGAGTGGGAGCCGTAAGAGAGGCCTCTCCCTGCAATTCGGGCTCCATCACTAGGTACGTTACAGTTTCCCTTGAGTTAAAAAAAAAAAAGTTTCATAGTCAGAACAGAGGAAGAGTTGTGGATGGCTTTGTAAGTTGTTAGTATTTTAAATTTAATCTAGGTGAGCGGTAGCCAGTGGAGGGATTGACAGAGAGGGGTAGGAGACACTGAATGGTTGGTAAGGTGGATGAGTCTGGCAGCAGCATTCATTATGGACTGAAGGGGAGATAGTCTATGTAAAGGTAAGCCAATAAAGAGGGGGTTGTACGAGGAGCTTTGTGGTTTGTACAAGTACACTTGCTAATCCTCTCTTCTTTTAGACCAGTCTTTCTTATGCCTTGTACACATGATCGGAATTTCCGATGGAAAAAGTCCGACAGACTTTTTCCATCGGAAATTCCTACCCTGTGTGTGCCACATCGGAGAAATTCTGATGAATTCCATTGGAGTTTAAATATAGAACATGAGTGAGTTTGGTCGGACAAAGGTCCGATCGTGTGTACGGGGCATCAATGTGACCCTGGGGCTGACGGGCAAACAAGGATGCTGTGCAGGCACCCGACGTCCACCTTATCAATCAATAAAGTTCTTGGTTATTAGGACGCCGATGGCTAGAAGGTTGTAATGATGCACAATGAAAACGTATGGCTTTGTGTAACTAAAAGGCAGGCTTGATCCACCTGTTGGGTTGTAATTTGTAAGCAGTTTTTGGGCAATTTGTAGGCATTTTCCCAGGCACCCCTGAAGAAACCTGAAGGCATCACAGGGTTCCTGGGCACCCTGGTTGAAAAAGGCTGTTTTAGACTATGCTTGGTCTAATAAATAATTTGATATCTCAAGCTGTGACAGTAAGTGAGCGACGTGTGTCATCTTTTTCAGGTGTGCAGAGAAATCTCAAAACAATTCAGCTGTTCCTCATGGATAGCACTACAGAAGGATAAATTAATAATTCTACAACTTTTTGAAAACCACTGGTTCAGCCTCTACTTGAATATGCAGTTCAATTTTTGTCATGAAGCCACAGAAAGGATGTCCTTGAACTTGAAAGAATTCAGCAAAAGGCAATAAATTATTAAAGGGACTGTAACTGTTCCTTATAGCTGAAATCCTCCAAAGATTGCATTTATTGACTCTGGAGAAGAGTTTACCAAGTGGGAATATGATGTTGATGTACAAATATGTCAAATATGATTTTAATAACTGTGCAAAAACTGTTTACTGTAAGGCCTCTGAAGAAGACACGCGGTCACAATTTGAGATTGGATGAGAGGTTTGATCTTAAATTGCGTAAGGGGTTCTGAACTGTAAAAAACATTCAAGTTCCTTCCCCAGGTAGTGGTATGGGCGGAGAGTGTCGATAAATTCAAACATAGTTTTACATGTCTTCCTCAGTAAACATTATACACAGGCGTATGGAAATTCTTGGAGACTCACACACACAAAGGTTCAACTTGAGGGACCTGTCTTTATTCAACCTCATCAACTATGTAAGTATGCAACATGGTCAGTCATATAATTATTTGCAGCCATCTAGTATAATATCAGGAGTCACTAGCATAGGTGTTCTGCTTACTTTTGGCTCAGATCACACAGCTTTTAATGGCTAGCGGTATCTTGAATATACACAGAAACCCTTATTTCACAACGGGGCCTCTGGGTTATAGTAGAGCTAAACCTGATGTGGCTCTTCTGCCAAAAAGCTAACATTCAGTTCCAGTATTGGTGCAGTTCCCCTTTAAAGCTGAACTCTAGGCAGAGATACAATAATACCGTTTATTGCAGCACTATAATCGTTTAAACATCAAATGTATTTTTTAAAGGTAAGCAGCGCAAGTACCTGAATTAAACCTAGTGTCAACCTTATGTAGCCAAACTGGAGTTTGAGTGGAAGAAGCAGCACAAGGAGCCAAAGAGATCATGTGATGACAAGAAGTATGCTGACAAGAGGAGAGAGCAGAGAGATGATCTCATCACTGTGCTGCTTCACCTTTCGCTGTCCAAACACATGCTAGGGTAGGTCCAAGACAACATGGGCTCAGAAGAAGTGGATTGAATGATGCTGATTATTAGACTGAGGACTGGAAAAAAGTATGCAGTAGGCTTGTGCAATTCGTTTTGTAACGAATCTAAATTCGTCCGAATTTAGCAACTTTCAGACATTCGGAAGCATTCTAATTTCCGAACAAAGCAATTACGAATAAAACCGAATCCAAAATAAATTATATCGCAAATAGCGAATGCCCGAATGTCTTCGGCATAATTCGTTATGAAAACAGTTACGAATGTACAAATCCATTCGAAGCACAATAACACTGTGCTCTGCTCTCTGCTTCTCCCTCACAGTGCTGAACTCCCTCTTAAAATGGTGTACAGGGGCGGAGGCTATAGCCGCATGTAAAAAAACAAAAGTAAAATACGAGATTTAGAATCCATTTGAAACACAATAACTCTCTGCTTCTCCCTCACCGTGCTGAACTCCCTCTCAAAATGGTGTACAGGGGCGGAGGCTATAGCCGCATGTAAAAAACGAAAGTAAAATACGAGATTTCTTTATCGTACACCACGGGACACAGAGCTAGTCATTACATAATGGGTTAAGGGTCACCAGCGGTGATTGGACACTGGCACAACCAATGGAAGACAGTTCCCCTCCATATAACCCCTCCCATCAGGGAAGTACCTCAGTTTTTTCGCCAGTGTCGAAAGGTGTTGGACGCGTTAGGAGGTGCTAAAGGAAAGCTCTACCAAAGAGACCCTCTGGGGGTAAAAGAGCTATGCTTTCGGATCCATCCAAGATGCCTACAAATGAGCTGAATCTGGATGGGATCCGGGCCTCATCCATGAGGCGTCGCCTGTAATGTCTCTCTTCGGAGGACTGGGCTCTAAGATCCAGCACTTTCGCTATTTCGCTATAAAGTCCTGGTAAGAGTCTTGTACAAGGCCCAGGGGAGAGGTATCCTTTAAATAGGAACCCATATCCCTGAAGGTTGGCACACATAGCCCACCGTGAAGGGTGAAGTTTGGTATCTGTCTGAAATCTTTCAGCAGAAAAACCTGCGGCGTGGATAAGGTGAGATTAGAAGGTCCATAACTAGGTTGGGACCTTTTTCAAAAAGTGGATGTCTTCTTTTTTTCCACCACTGGGGGGAGTAAAGAGCTGAATATACTCACCTCACTCTGTTCAGTGTCGGCTTCGGCGAAGTACACTGCTCGTCACCTCCGCTGCTGAGCTTGCTGGGGCACCCCGATCCTCCTTTCGGTGGCCGACCAGACACCTGCAGATGCAGGTAAGTGGGAACAAGGGCTGATGAGAGTCCTCTCTCACTATGGCCACCGCCATAGCGCTAAGGGCCGCGCGCGCGGGAGCGCGCTTTATCGGAGGGGGGGGGCGAAGGCGTGCGCGGGCACGTGGCGCGCGCGCAGGCACAGAAACGGCGCCAATTTTAAAAGACTGTCAGTGTGAGAAGCACTGCAGCAGCAAGCAAGCTCGTTAGTTCTCTTATTCCTGGCAGAGAAACACAGCAGCTATACAGGGACGTAAGACTCCATGTGGTTGGATTGGGTACTTCCTAGAAGACATCCATGTTATGCATAGTTATGTGTTAAAAGTTGCATACTTAATGTATTTGCTAAACTGAACACGGTAGTATATGCATTTAGGTACCTTGTATTTTGTCTAAACGGTAAGCCTTCCAGGGGAAGTAATACGGACAAAAAGAGATAAGAAAGCACCACCGCCTGAGAGGAGGCTCTAACTGTGCTGACTCGGTACCTTTCTCTCCTGTGTTGCTAAATGCACCTGTTCAGGATGAGCCATTACCTCTGTCAGGTATGGCGGCTTCCCCAGTGGAGCCTGGGCCTGTATATGTCACTGAGGACACTTTATCAGCTGCCCTAAATAATCTGGAGGAAAAAATTGCTACCTTAATCGCTAAGTCCTCTAAAAAGGAACAATAAGCGAAGCAGGTCTCTTCCAGTATTGGACCTCCCTTCAGAAGTACCTGAGGGAGGAGGATGAGGAGGAGGAGGCTACATCAGCAGAGGATGAGGAGCCAGATTTTAAAGTGGAGTTCCACCCTATTTTTAGACCTTATCTTATTTAATTGACATAATGTAATTAATTTTGAAACGGGCATTGTTTTTTTATTTTTCTGTACAGTACCTTAATAAATAGCCATTTTAGATCTGTTTCCTGTCTCCTCTGCTCCGGGAATTCTGCGGGAGTTACGTCATATCCTTCTAGCGCAATGTAACCTGGGAGCATTTGTCATAGCTCCCAGTATTCATTGCCGAGCCTTGCTGCAAGATATCGCGTTATTTCCAAAAGAGGAAGTGACGCATAATAACATGAAAGGTCGGAGGGCGTTTCTTAGTCTCCATAAACAACAACGTGAGTACAGTCACCATTAATATCGGCAGCGCACAAAGGAACAAGTAAACTTCGCACGCGGAGGCATAGTTCTTCAACCAACGAGTCATTTACATTTAACATAAGGTAAGTTCAAACATTTATGTAATTGTACTCTCTTTTGTCATGTCATGTCATGTAATGTTTAATAATGTAGTTTTTATTTCTTTCAAGTATGTTTATAATATATATATATATATATTGTGTTGATAAATTTCAATGTTATTAATTTTTATTTTTTATTTATTTATTTTATAGATTTATTCTTATTTGTATACATTACGCAAGATAAAGGATTTTAAAAAACTGCACTGCAGATTAATTCTCTCTGGTATGTAAAAAATCAAAGTATTTTAAATATTACTTAATTGCAATTGACAATAATTATATAGTATTTTACATAAGTAAAAACTTTTTTTTTTTAGTTATGATAATTGCCTTTTTTTTTTTTTTTTTTTTTTATATAGATACTGAAGTTGTGGTATCGCACTTTGTCGTGCTTTTCTGATCCATCGACATATTTCAGATCAGGTAAAAAAAGTTTTAAAATTATAATTACATACATACAGCCACATAATAATAAATATAAATAATGTAATATGTGTGTGTGTGTGTGTGTGTATACACACACACACACACACACACCTTTATTTTTATCTATATGTGTGTGTAGAATATACTATTATTAAACTGAATCTATAACATAAATTTTACTTTTTATTTAGAATAATATTTTATTTTATTTTTTATTCCATAGATTTCACAGACAAGTGGATTTGATTTTTCAAAACCATGCCAAAAAAGAATATGAATGTTTTATCAATTGTATCGGTAATGTGTGTCATTTACGTAATCCAATGTCCCACTATCTCTCCTTACTAACACCCCTACATACTCATTTTTTCTAATGCAGCACTAACACCAGTCTCTCTCCCTCTCTCTCTCTCTCTCCCTCTCTCTCTCCCTCTCTTCCTCTCCCTCTCTCTCTCGCCCACTCTCTCTCTCGCCCACTCTCTCTCTCGCCCACTCTCTCTCTCGCCCACTCTCTCTCTCGCTCACTCTCTCTCTCGCCCCCCTCTCTCTCGCCCTCCCTCTCTCTCGCCCTCTCTCTCACTCTCTCACTCTCGCCCTCTCTCTCTCTCTCCCTCTCTCTCGTCCTCTCTCTCTCTCCCTCTCTCTCTCTCGTCCTCTCTCTCTCTCGCCCTCCCTCTCTCTCGCCCACTCGCCCCCTCTCTCTATCGCCCCCTCTCTCTCTCGCCCCCTCTCTCTCTCGCCCCCTCTCTCTCTCGCCCCCCTCTCTCTCTCGCCCCCCTCTCTCTCTCGCCCTCCCTCTCTCTCTCGCCCACTCGCTCACTCTCTCTCTCGCTCACTCTCTCTCTCTCGCTCACTCTCTGCCTCTCTCCCACTCTCTCCCTCTCTCTCGCTCACTCTCTCCCTTTCCCACTCTCCCTCTCCCTCTCTCTCGCCCTCTCTCTCCCTATTTGTGACGATTGGTTTTGATACTCTCAAAACCATAATATGAATTTATTGTTTGTATTTATATTATGATTTGTTTTATGTTTTTTTGTATGTAATATATTTATGTAATTTTCTCTCTCTCCCTCTCTCTCTCGACCACTCGCTCTCTCGCCCTCTCTCTCTCGCCCTCCCTCTCTCTCGCTCACTCTCTCCCTCTCTCTCGCCCTCTCTCTCTCTCTCCCTCTCTCGCCCTCTCTCTCTCTCGCCCCCCTCTCTCTCTTGCCCTCCCTCTCTCACCCTCCCTCTCTCTCTCGCCCTCTCGCTCACTCTCTCCCTCTCTCTCGTCCTCTCTTTCTCTTGCCCTCCCTCTCTCTCGCCCACTCGCTCACTCTCTCGCTCACTCTCTCTCTCGCTCACTCTCTGCCTCTCTCCCACTCTCTCCCTCTCTCTCGCTCACTCTCTCCCTCTCCCTCTCTCCCTCTCCCTCTCTCTCGCCCTCTCTCTCCCTATTTGTGACGATTGGTTTTGATACTCTCAAAACCATAATATGAATTTATTGTTTGTATTTATATTATGATTTGTTTTATGTTTTTTTGTATGTAATATATTTATGTAATTTTCTCTCTCTCCCTCTCTCTCTCTCGACCTCTCTCTCTCTCTCGACCTCTCTCTCTCGCCCTCTCTCTCTCGCCCTCCCTCTCTCTCGCCCTCTCTCTCACTCTCTCACTCTCTCACTCTCGCCCTCTCTCTCTCTCCCTCTCTCTCGTCCTCTCTCTCTCTCGTCCTCTCTCTCTCGCCCTCCCTCTCTCTCGCCCACTCGCCCCCTCTCTCTCTCGCCCCCCTCTCTCTCTCGCCCTCCCTCTCTCTCTCGCCCTCCCTCTCTCTCTCTCGCTCACTCTCTCTCTCGCTCACTCTCTCTCTCGCTCACTCTCTCCCTCTCTCTCGCCCTCTCTCTCTCTCGCCCTCTTTCGCCCTCTCTCTCTCTCGCCCCCCTCTCTCTCTCGCCCTCCCTCTCTCACCCTCCCTCTCTCTCGCCCTCTCGCTCACTCTCTCCCTCTCTCTCCCTCTCTCTCGTCCTCTCTTTCTCTTGCCCTCCCTCTCTCTCGCCCTCTCGCTCACTCTCTCCCTCTCTCTCCCTCTCTCTCGTCCTCTCTTTCTCTTGCCCTCCCTCTCTCTCGCCCACTCGCTCACTCTCTCGCTCACTCTCTCTATCGCTCACTCTCTGCCTCTCTCCCACTCTCTCCCTCTCTCTCGCTCACTCTCTCCCTCTCCCTCTCTCCCTCTCCCTCTCTCTCGCCCTCTCTCTCCCTATTTGTGACGATTGGTTTTGATACTCTCAAAACCATAATATGAATTTATTGTTTGTATTTATATTATGATTTGTTTTATGTTTTTTTGTATGTAATATATTTATGTAATTTTCTCTCTCTCCCTCTCTCTCTCGACCTCTCTCTCTCTCGACCTCTCTCTCTCTCGCCCTCTCTCTCTCGCCCTCTCTCTCTCGCCCTCTCTCTCACTCTCTCACTCTCTCTCTCTCTCCCTCTCTCTCTCTCCCTCTCTCTCGTCCTCTCTCTCTCTCTCGTCCTCTCTCTCTCTCGCCCTCCCTCTCTCTCGCCCACTCGCCCCCTCTCTCTCTCGCCCCCCTCTCTCTCTCGCCCCCTCTCTCTCTCGCCCCCCTCTCTCTCTCGCCCTCCCTCTCTCTCTCGCCCTCCCTCTCTCTCTCGCCCACTCGCTCACTCTCTCTCTCGCTCACTCTCTCCCTCTCCCTCTCTCCCTCTCCTTCTCTTTCGCCCTCTCTCTCCCTATTTGTGACAATTGGTTTTGATACTCTCAAAACCATAATATGAATTTATTGTTTGTATTTATATTATGATTTGTTTTATGTTTTTTTGTATGTAATATACTTATGTAATTTTCTCTCTCTCCCTCTCTCTCTCGACCTCTCTCTCTCGCCCTCTCTCTCTCGCCCTCTCTCTCTCGCCCTCTCTCTCTCGCCCTCCCTCTCTCTCGCCCTCTCTCTCACTCTCTCACTCTCGCCCTCTCTCTCTCTCCCTCTCTCTCGTCCTCTCTCTCTCTCGTCCTCTCTCTCTCTCGCCCCCCTCTCTCTCTCGCCCCCTCTCTCTCTCGCCCTCCCTCTCTCTCGCCCTCTCGCTCACTCTCTCACTCTCTCACTCTCGCCCTCTCTCTCTCTCCCTCTCGTCCTCTCTCTCTCTCTCTCGCCCTCCCTCTCTCTCGCCCTCCCTCTCTCTCGCCCACTCTCTCTCTCGCTCACTCTCTGCCTCTCTCCCACTCTCTCCCTCTTTCTCGCTCACTCTCTCCCTCTCTCACTATCTCCCTCTCTCTTTCGCCCTCTCTCTCGCGCCCTCTCTCTCCCTATTTGTGACGATTGGTTTTGATACTCTCAAAACCATAATATAAAGTTATTATGTTTTATCTCTGTAATATGTTTATGTTATTATCCTTCTATGCCTGTATTTTTACTCAAATTATACAAAGTATTTATTAAAAATCATAATTGTAAAAGATTTATTTCTAAAAAAAAAAACATTATTATTTGTTAATATAATTTTTTTTAAATAAAATGTATATTATTATTAAATTAATGTTTGAGTCATTGTGTATATTCAGATATTTAAATATAAAAATGTAAAAAAAAAAAAAAAATTTATTATTTATTTTTATTTTTTTTATTTGGTAGTCATTTTTTAATATTTTTATTTCTAATATTTTTTTGGTAGGTATATTTCATATCTTAATTATAAATTGTTTCCAACAATTTTTTATTTTTATTATATTTCTTCTTAAAATATATATTAGTTGATATATTATTGATATATTATTAAAAAATATTTTTTTAGATAGATAGATAGATAGATATATCTATCTATGTGTTTTATTTGTTAAATGTATATGACATTTACTAATAATGTTTTTATTTATTCTATAGAAATGCCTAATTGTTTTGCACAATTTTGCAGCAACTGCAGTGATTCTAGCGTACCTCTCATTGATATTAAATATCGAACCTTTCCCAAGCATAGTCAACTCATCAAACAATGGTTGACAAATGCAGGTATGGATGAGGAAATGATTGATGAATTTATTCCAGAAATACAGAAAGACAAGCGTGGCAACATGTATAGATTCTGTTCTAGTCACTTCACCCCAGAATGCTTTGTTGGTGAAGGAAAAAAAAGAAAATTTATTGCAGGTTGTGTGCCAACTATTTTTACAGAAACTGCTACCCCTTCATCCTCTGGAAAAAAGTGGCTCAAAAAATTAAAAAAAATAAGAGAAGGGAAAATAAAGGTGTCTCAACAAAAAAATAAAATAAATTTGTCTGAGGGAAGTACATCACACAGTTCAAAAGTAGACACGAATGATGCTACGACACAGACAGGCCTGTTTGACTTGCCACTGCCTGAGTCCGACGGAGCTACTTGTAAAATTGCAAAACAAAAATTCATTTGTCTGGATCATCCCTACTGCATTGAAGAGGTAGTTCTAATGGCAGCACCACTGCATGCGTCTACACCGGTTAGTCGAGAAAAGTCAACAGTAGGTCAAACATTTATACCTATGTCACCAAGAGTCGTTGACAGTCCTGACCTAAGAGGGAAACGAAAATTGGCTTATGATGTTGAACTTAGTTTTCACTTGTCTGATTGTGACACTCCACAGAAAGGAGACAGCAGTGTAAATGAAAGTCTGGAAGACATACAACCTGAGGCATCAATCCCAGATGCTTTTAGTTTGGTTAAAGAAAAAAAAAATATTGTTTTTGAGAGCAATCTTGATCAGCTGTTATATAAAATGCGTTGTCCTACAGAGGGCTGTCTTTCAAAAATTAAAAAAATAGAAAAACAATCCATAGGAACAATGGTTGTTGTGTTCTCTACATGTTGTGCTGAACATCGCATGAAACTTTGGGAAAGCCAGCCCAAAATCAAGCACTATGCAGCTGGCAACATTTTGTTGTCTGGAGCAATATGTATTAGTGGAGGTAGCTACACAAATGTAAAAGAATTGTTTGACCTGTGTGGAATACAGATATTTGGAAAGTCCTCATTTAATAGAGGACAGAACAAATATATATTCCCTATTGATCACAGTTGGCAAGAAGACAATGACAATGTAACCAAAGATTTGATTGGAAAACCATTGTTTCTTGTTGGCGATGGTCAGTGTGATAGTCCAGGTTTTTCCGCTAAATACTCCACATATACTTTTATGGATATGTTTTCCAAAAAAATTGTGGACTTTGAATTGGTGCAGGTGTCACAAACTACTTCGTCGGTTGCAATGGAGAAATTTGGTTTTAAAAAATGTTTGGATCGGTTAATTAGCAAAACCTTCGATGTTCAATTTGTGGGAACAGATCGTCACACTGGCATACGTAAATTATTAAGAGATGAAAAATACAAAAACATCAATCATCAATTCGATCTTTGGCATTATGTTAAAAATTTAAAAAGAAAATTTAATCAAAATTCCCAAAAAAAATTGAATCGTCCAATTGTACCGTGGATTGGCCCCATACTCAACCATTTCTATTGGTGTAGTAGAAATTGCGAAGGAGATGAAGATATGTTTAGAGAGCGATGGCAATCTGTACTACATCATGTGATAGATGAACATGTATGGACAATTGGAGATGTGGAGCACAGATGCCTTCACAAAGTACTCAGAGTTGATAATCCGACTGTTCCTTGGATAACCCCACAGACATTTGCATTTCATACATTGTCCGCAATTATTTTGGATCCACAACTTGACAAAGACATAAAACATCTTACTTTTTTTGTCAGACCGGTATTTTAGAAACGTATCACAGTATGATTCTAAAATATCGTCCAAAAAGAATCCA